>JARHVA010010816.1:0-125527 GCA_037957365.1 Torreya grandis
GAAGGAACATTAGAAGAGTCTTGAATAATTATTGGTTCTAGAAATCAATTGAAATTTTATCTGCTTGGTGCCTAAAGGAGAGTCTCAATTCTCTTTCAGCGATTATCAGTGTCTCTCTCTTTCAACATGATTTATAGAATCATTTCTAAATCCATCTCTTTCTGCCTCAAACCAATCTTGGATTTCTTAATCTCCAAAAAACAAGGGGGATTTATAATAGGTAGATAGATTCAAGAAAGAGTAATTATCACTCATGAAATTATTCATTTCATTTTGAGTAATCAGAAGGTTGGAATGATTAAAAAGTTGGATATAAGTAAAGCATATGACTAGGTAAAATGGAGGTTTTTAATCAATGTTTTGGTCAAATTTGGTGTTGACATCAGTTGGTGAAATTAGGTGTTTAGCTACATTTCTAGCCTAGGATTTTTATTGTGGGTGAATGGGGAACACCCTAGCTTCTTTGAATCATCCAAGGTGTTGCACCAAGGGGACCCTTCATACCCCTTCCTCTTCATTTTAATGGTGGAGGCACTAGGTTAGTCAATTAGTAAGGACATGAATGTAGTTTGATTGGTCTTAGAGTCATTGATGGTTTGGACTGTTTCACTCATCAATAGTTTGTGGATGACACAATCTTTTTTGTCACTGCTTCAGTTCTGGAGGCTCACTGCTATACACATATTTTTCTAAATTATGAGGCTACCTCTGGGAAAATGATCAATGATACCAAGTCTAAGGTCTAGTTTCTATGTGTTGATATTCACACTCAAAGAAACATTTCAAACATCCTCAATTTCAAAATTGATTCATTATTGTTTAAATATTTGGGCATCCCCTTATTTGGGGGTGATGGGAAAGCAGGGCATTGGGATTCTTTGATTAAATCATCTGAGCCAAACTAGAGTCCTAGAAAGGAAAGTGGTTATCCTTTATTGGGAGAATTATGCTCATCAAATCAATTCTCAGTGCCCTCCTGATCAACATGATGTCAGTCCTAACTCCCCCAACTTCTGTGATCAGGGAGATTAATCGCATCATGAAGGATTTCCTTTCATAAGGCTTAGTGGAGAAAAACAAATTTCTATTACTGAAATGGGAGAAGATATTCCTCCCTCAAGTTGGTGGAGGGGATGGGACCATGAAACTTTATTCCTAAAATCTTGCTTTGGGGGCTAAGTTGGTTTGGGGTATGATCACTAAACCTCAAGCTCTTTGGAATAAATTGTTACAGTATAAGTAGTTCAAGGAGAATGAGAATATCAACATCCTTTCCATTTATAACCCTCCCAAGGGCTCACATGTGTGAAATTTCATTCTCAAATGTCAACATATTATTAAAGATCATTTTTCTTAGATAGTCAATAATGGGCATAAAGCAAATTTTTGGTAGGACTCCTAAAATGGGTACAAGCTGATCCAGGATGTGTAGGGCTAGAGGCAGTAAAGGTATTTTTGAATGTCACTTGGGGTTGTAGGGTGTGTGGCTATCTAGAACCATGCCCCTGGGCTGAAATGATTAAGTGAAAGGGGAAGAACTTGAAGGATGTCCCAATCTCAAATGCTTAGAAAGAGGTGTTGTAAGGCATATTGGAAAAATAGAAGGCCTTTATTAATTCTAAAGATGATGTCATTCAGTGGATTAGAACTAAGTCTAGAAATTATTGAATCAACTTTGGTTATAAATTGATTGAGTGTGAGGATTCCTTATTTAATTGAGCCATGATCACTCATTGGAACAATGTTGGCTTGCCCAAGGCTGGTGTCATTACTTAGTTGGCCACCCAAAGTAGGATCCTCACTTCATACATGTTCATTAAAATTGGCATGGAAGGTCCTTCTTGGTGATGCCTCTATTTCTAGACTGAGGAGGATGCCAACCATATTCTTTTTGATTGCCCATTTGTAGTTCAATGTTAGAACTGGTTGTGTGTTAAACTAAACCTGATATGGGCCTGCCTGAGTTCCCTTATGTTGGATTTCTCTTCCTAAACAGATGGGCCTTTGAATTCCACCTTTTATAATATATGGGTGGAGAGCCCTATTATTTTTATCTAGACCCTATGGAATAAACAAAATCTAGGATTTTTTAAGGATAAAACTAGTGGTTTGGAAGATGTCATTCACAAAGCAGAAGTGTTGATATTTGAAGTGGGCTATGTCTCTACCAAAATGTGTATGGGCTTTTAATAGCTTGGGACATGCAAACCCTTGCCAATTGGTTGTTCTTAAAGTCTACCCCGATTAATAGGTCTAACATTTCTTGAAAAAGGGATTTGAGGAAGGCGAATTTAGTTTGGATCCTTCCTCCATTGGGTTTATTCAAGCTCAATTTTGATGGGGCTACAAGGGGAAATCTTATTCCCTTTGAGGTATGATGTGTTATCAGAGATTGTGCAGGGTCCCTTATTCGAGCTGCTTCTCTCAAATTGGTTAGTGGGACCAATAATGAAGTTGAGGTGCAAGCCCTTGCCTTGGGGGTAGAATTGGTGGACCAATGCAGCATCGAGAAGGTGATTCCATGGTTTTGATCTAGACCTTGCATAATAGGAGGGTGTGTGCTTGGCACATTGAGAATATCCTCGGCCATGATTGGGATACCCTATATTCTTTTTCTTCATGGGAAGCTTCTCATTGTTATCAAGAGGCTAATTCAACTACAAATTTCTTGGGCATCTAAGGCATCCCATAGGCTAAGGAGATAAAAAATGATAATTCTTTGGAGGCTTGGTCGGAGACCCCCCCTCCCTCTGACTCCCCCCTCCCATCGCTCTTATAATCTTCGAGCCTCTTTTGATAGTTGGGTGGAATGATGAGGTTTTGGCAGCGGTGATGCTTTAATCATTTCTTGATACACTTTATTTTGATTTTTGGCTTGATGCATGTGCCAATGAATTGGCTTGAAGATTGATTTTAATTAAGTCACGTTCCCTGTGCAGAGTGCATTCACTTTTTTCATCACTGTTAGCACTGAGCGTTGGAGTTGTGACTTAGTCTCAAATGGATTGCACTATGCAGCTGGCTATTAAAGTGAGCCTTTGATTAGGGTGGGTGCAAAAAAAATGGATATGGCGTTTCAAGGCAATGTCAGTGAGGCTAAGATCAAGAAAGTGTTTATCATATAGTCATGACAAGTTTTGGATGCAGTTATAGAAATTATCGGAATGGTTTTCCTTGAGACCCTCTTCCAAATCAAAGTAAATTATGATATTGCCTCCCTTTTCATTTCCAATTTCCTCTTGGTTGCAGATGACAAGGGCTTGGTTAAGGAGGTGGTTGAAGGATTGATCAAGCCATGATACAAATTTGGGTGGATTGAGGCCATTGATGGTTTCCCATGCAAGAGCCAAATCTCTCTACCTCTCTTTGGTGTGGAAAACTTTGGGTTAATTCCACTTTCAATCTTTTCGAAGCTTGAAGAATGATTGTGTGTGGCTTTATCTTTCATCAAAGATTTGCAGGGTCTCCTTCAACCTCCTTTGGTGGGTGGTAGGATGTTGGCACAGTTGAATGTGGCTTCCCTGTGGATTCCTCTTCCTTCCCTCTCTACTATCTTGGGTTTGGGGGTGGGGGGTGGGGGGTTTCTCGTGTTTTGGCTATAGTGTGTTTCTTGCATAGGGTTTTTGGGGGTGGCCAATTAATGCCACCCCCTACATGGTCCCCTATGACTAGTACTGGTGTTGATGTCCCTCCCAAACGGGTTGTTAGTAATGCTATATGAGCGCATTTTGACTCTTTTTTAAGGACTCCGGGTCTGGGTGGTCGAGGTGGTGGATGAACATGGTGAACAGGTTGTGGAAGACGTTGGAGCTTTAAAATTATTAGATGTTGGGTAGGGACTGTTTCAAGTTTAGGGGCAGTGTTCTAGGGTTACCCCCTAAACTATCTCTCTCCCCTATTCTTATTTATGTGGTACTTATCCATGTGTTTAGTTTTTGTCTGAATTACCGTGATCTCGTGTTCGCTATGGTTTTATAAATATTTTTTGTATTCTTTAAGGTTGTTTATTCTCCCTTTAGTAAGTATAGACTAATTCAACTAGGGTGTGTTTTTACAATCCCTCATGAACTTTTATCCAAAATAAACAAATATTATTTTATATCAATCTTTATTATAAATGAAAGACCCTTAAACCTTCAAATATCTATTAATAAAAAACAACAAACAAACAAACAAAGATATTTATTATTAATATTTAAATTGATTATTTAAGAAATCAAATTATGTGATCTTTTAAACCATATCAATTCTATCTTCCATAGCAAATATTATCAAATTTTGACTAGTACCCATCAATGTTATTAGTGTTATTACTATGTTATGGTTACTTTTGAGCATAAAATATACTCACATTGATAGCTGTGCATGAATACGGCCAAAGTGGTTATGGCGGTGCAGCAATCAATATGACCAGTACAACCAATATTGTGTTATGCTAACTTTACAGGGTAACATTGCATTATACCATCGATCCGTCTGAATAAATTTTAAGTCGAGAACAATGACAAATAAACAAAATTAAATATTTATTAAATTCATAATGAATATCGAAATTAAAATTCTCACAAATAAAGAAAACTAAACATTTATAATACTTATAAAAAATGAAAATTTTCGTAAATCAATAAAAATATTTAAAACACAATAATATCTCCTATAAATCTTATATTAAATTAAACACCTAAATTAAAATACTCTTCACTTTTAAAGTTTAAAAATCTTTCCTTGTTTGACGATTTGGCACTTAGATAAGTATTACAACGAAATAGAAATTTATAATAGAAATAGAAATTTATTTCCGCAACTTAAATTTTTTTTCCCTGATTTTTACAAATTAAAGAAAAAAAAATCACTGAATTTTATTTGTAAGCCAAAAAGCTGCTCCATGTTTCCTGCTTTGCCAACACACCTGACATGTGTTGTGAATATGTGCTGACGTCACATTGTAGTATCCACATTTTAAGGATGTCCGGATTTCATGGCACGTGGTATTAGCCAGTTCGACTGACTTAATATGGACCGGACAAGTCCTGCTATATGGAAGCTCCAAAGTAAGGTTTAATTTGTCCAAAGTTTGTTGGAATTTTAGGTCAATAAAGGCGGCCTTTTAGGTCTTGAATTATACCTTCGGGTTAAATTTTCCATAATTGGTTATGAACTTAAATTATAATATTGTAATATACATAAACAAGTTATTTTTAATACATTATTAGTCTATGCCTTTACTTATTTATGTATTAGTCACTGTATGTTTAAAAATTACTAAAAAAATTCTGAGCTAATCAGAATATGTAATTTTACCACTTGACAACTTGGCAATTTCACTGTTTGGGCACACTTATACTATTATAAACTGAGTAAATGTTTTATATTTTTTCCAAATTCAAATATATTAACTTGAAAAGACCCTTAGTCAAGGCACAAGCCTATTATATTTGAGTCAAACAAGCATTGTCAAGTATTCAAGCAATCTTTAAATGTATACATGTAGTAAAAGATCATTATTGCACTAAGTACTCTAAGTGGGAGAACTACGTGATGATTGATTCCCTCTTCATATAACTTTGGATATGTAAGAAACACTCAATCATCATAGGGGCAATTGGAGTCAGCGCAGAGCATTACACTCCCCCTCTCTTTTTGCAGGTTTTTAGCTATCACAAACCCTAATGAGGTTTCAAAATTGAAGAGGTCATTTGCAAGTCATCCATGCACAGTTAAAGGTCTAAATTTTGCATATAGTCATCCTTCGAACAAGGATAGGTGATTGTACATAAGTTTTCTCATGCAGGTGAAGATTGACACATAAGGGTCAATATTAAAAATTGATGTTGACTGTTGTAATTTGATCTTGACTTAGAATAATGATAATTGTTTTTTAGTTGCACATGCATATTGAGGTATGAGTTGATCATTTATAACCACCTGTTAGTTGCACACAATCAACCTAATAGGCAATAATAAACTAAGTGTTCTTGTCTTCTTTGTATTTTTTATAATTAGCTTCTTTCATTCATTTAAGCTTTGTCTATTTTAATACTTTACTCTCATTCTTCTAGTTACAAGTCATTTACAGTATTTTCTACCCTTCAATCCATTTTATATTAATTAGAGTTTATAATCTTAGTTAATTCCAAATTCTAATAAAATAATTGCTTACCATTCGAACATACACATAGACATGAAATTGATATCAAATTTCACACTTTATTTCTCTTTATTAAGACAATACAAAGATTACACACACAATACTTATGCTCTATCATTAGACTATCTAGTACAATAAAAGAATGCTCACACATAAAGTCCCTTCAACCATCCACACTTGCTTATAAGTTCTTCTCCTCGTCAATCTATTTTCTCAAAAAATTTCCATCTTCTTTTGAGTCCTATGGTGTGACTCTTAGGATCCACATGAATCTTGAAAATTCGCAAAATGGGCACTTGAACATTTCTAGGCCATTACTAGGTATATATAACTGCCAAAGGTAAAACCACTACTTCTTACAAAATGGTAGTTTCATAACCACCAGTTAACACCTACATTAACCAACATTTTGTCTTATGACATGAAACTACTCTTCTTCCTTCATAGAGTTTTTTTAAGTGTGATTGAGTCTATGTAGGTTGTCTTTGATTATTAAAACACCACAAACACATAAATGTTATTTGGGTGATGAAATATTTCTCGACTAGATGAATGCTCTTGTCTTAAATACTTGGGATAAGAGTTTGTGAGCATAATGGTCTCAAATTTGGGCTATGTGGTAGAACATCCTTTTGAATTCAAGTGAAAAGCCATGACACACCTTTATACAATGTGATGTAGCAACATAATTCATCATCTATTTTGCTAGATATTAAATCATCATCCTTTACCAATCAAATTTCACATTTTCTCCTCCCAGCCCCCTCAAACATTCAATTGACCTCCCCTGACGCATCTCACTACTTCTTTCCTCTTTTATACACATTTGAAGTGATAACAATCTTTATTGCTCCATCTTCCTCTCAGCTGCTATAGGAAGCTCTTCCACTTCCTCTAATATTATCTCTTTCTCCACTCTGTTGTGGTATTTTACCACCTCTATCCATCCACCTCCACAATTATCCTCTACACCATCTTCACATTTGCATTCCCAATTTTACCCGTTCCACTACCTATTTCTTCTCATCTTTCTTATTGAAGAATTCACCACATTCTTGGGCATTAGCATGATTACCCATCACCTCCATTTCTACCTCTTTGACAATCCTCATATCATCTTATTATACTACCTTTATTACCACATCCAATAACTCCACCAACTCTATTACAGCACTGTACATTTCTAGTTTAGTCTCTAAGATGAATTCAAAGATCCCATTCTCCACACTTTGGGATGATTCCCATAACAAACTTTAACCTTATTCATTAAGTTTCTCACTCTCATCCTATTTCACACTTCCTTGAATTGATAACACCATCTATTTTTCATTCTCTTCATACCTAACTCTTATGTGAGTTGCTCCCACATTTACAACACCTTTTACATCATGTGTTGTTCCTTTCAGGAATGCACCTGCCATCTCCAACTCTTGGTCTTCATTCTATCTACCTCTCAATCTAGCCTTCAACTTTTCACAAGGAAACTCTTCATCCACATGGTACTACTCCACCAACGCCTCTTACTTGTGTGTCTTTAAAGATAGAGGAAACACATCTCCCCTTTTTTTCTCAGTCATTATACTTTTCCCTTTTCCTACAAAAAGATCATTATTAATATAATTAAACATTCCATCAATCACCCTCATCTCTCCTTCATGTAAGATATGGTGTCCTACTTTTGTCAACATGGGACCTTCACAAACCATTGCCTCAGTTTCCACACGTATTCTTTCTACAATCTCCTCATATTACATTAACTCAAGATATTATTATTCTTGACCCAATGCTACCTCCATATCCACACTATATGCATTCAATTATACCTAATTCATCTCCACCACTTTACCTCCCAAAATATGTGCTTTTATTGCAACTTCTTCCTCTAAACCATCTTCAATCAACTTCAAGGTTAACTTATTTGAAATGTCCTTCCTCCTCTTCATCTTTGCAACAAATGGCGTTGTCAATTCTCTCTTCTTTATTATTTATCTTCCCTTGTAGTATAAACATCTCCTATCATGTTGTCTAACAAGAATTACATAATCTCCTAAAAGATCGATAAAAGGTGATAGGTTCTAGCTAGAGGGCCATCACTAGGAAAAATAGCTCAATTGGCTAAGAATAACACTCAATTAACACAAGGTAAAAATGATTATTATTTATTCAAAACAATTACAAATATTTCTCTCACTCTTCGTTCTGTCCCACAAGTACATTCATACTCCCTAAATAGGAGAGAGAGAAGAAACTAGAAGATTCTAGCCCTAGAAGTATCCTATGACAAGTGTCACACATATAATATATGCAATTATTTATTTTGTGCATAATATTAATTACTAAAAAAATAATCATTACTTCTTAATTAGAGCTTAGAAATACTAAACTAAAGTCAAATACTCTAATACCCTCTTATAAATGAATAATTAGGAGGAACATAAGATGAGTCCCGACTACTAGGCCATATTAGGTACCCATGTACATTTAGAAGAAACATAGTAAAGAAGAAGGAAGGAACAAATTTACCCTAACTCCCCCCAAGGACAACTTACTTCACCCTAATTAATGTTCACAACTG
This sequence comes from Torreya grandis, assembly GCA_037957365.1. NCBI lineage: Eukaryota > Viridiplantae > Streptophyta > Pinopsida > Cupressales > Taxaceae > Torreya > Torreya grandis. The sequence goes on from JARHVA010010816.1 coordinate 8,724, forward strand.
AAGATAACAAGGTGAAACTAAGGGTTTGATGAAGATGTCAACAACCTATTTATTTATAGGCATGAAATCCAAAGAAATGAATCCTTCTTGAATAATTTATTGGATTAAGTGCATGCATATCTAAAAATGATTTATCTATCGATAATTAAAAGGATCATGATAAATAATGATAGAAATTTGGTTGTCACACCAAAGCATAGTAGGGTTATGCTACATAAAACCAAACTCATCCAACAACTGTCAAAGCCATAGTGTCTGTTGAATGGATTTGATAACTCCTCAGTATTCGGCTTTAGTAGATGATAAGGTAATGGTTATCTGCTTCCTGTATCCCCATGCAATTGGACCTGAACTAAGATTGTAGATAAAACCAGATGTAGATTTACATGTATTAACATCTCCTCTCCAATATAAATTAGTGTAACCCATAATAGATCAAGTGCCATGTGGTGTGTACTGAATCCCAAAGTGTGTAGTGCCCTAAAAATATTGAAGAATATGCTTAATTACTTTCTAATACTCTCATGTGGTTCTTGTGAGAATCAAGAGAAAAGATTAACAATAAATATGATGTCAAGGCAAGTGTGAGTTAGGTATAAGAGACTACATACTAGTTTATAAAAAATGGGACAATTATAGGAGTATTATAATTAAAATTTAATACAACACTTGACTAAAAAGGAGTAGGGGTTGGCTTAAAGTCAGCCATATCAAATTGATGAATCAAATCAATGGCATACTTTTGTTGTCCAAGAGAAATTTGATGACATGACTAATGAATATGAAGTCCAAGAAAATTGTGCAAATTTTTGAAGTCTGTCATATCAAAAAACATCATCAAATTAAATTTAATATCCTCAATCATGGGGTCAAAATTGTTTGTCAAAATAATATCATATACATATATAACATGTATCATAATGTTATCCCCATGCCTTTGGATATATACAATCAGGTCAGAGTTGCAATGAGAAAAACTAAAAGTGAGCATATAAGAATCCATCTTCTCATACCAAGCACATATAACTTACTTGAGTCGATCAAGAGAATGACAGAGTTTGCATATTAGCAAAGAGTCCTACACAAAAATTGGAGGCTATTCCATTTAGATATCCTTGTGCATACTCTACCATGCAATAAGGTACTTTTCACGTCTATCTAGTAAAATGACCAATTTTGTGTCATAGCAAGAGATATTACAAGTTGAACTAAATCCATATTAATAAAAAAACCAAAGGTCTCATAGTATTCTACCCTTTCAATTTGTGAGAATCCCTTTATGACGAGGCATGCTTTGTACTTTTATATTGAACCATATGTTATATATTTGGTATTGTATGCCCATTTACACCATATAAAATCCCTTACCTTAGGAAGTGGTACTAGATCCTAAGTTTGATTCTACATGAATGATTAATACTTCTCTTGCATATCAGTATCCCACTCTAGCTTTCTTAATACTTTGGAAAAAATATTGGATCATTTAAAATGGCATGACTCAATAGGGAAATGTCAAATGTTTATGATCGAGTATGTTGAGGAACGTAAAGATCACCCACTGAAGAACCAAATGTCTCAAGAGTATACTTAGCCCATTTGGGCATAGGGATAGAAGTAGGTGGAGGAGATGGTGGTGCATTATGATCATCATCAATATCTATAAGAAATTCCTTCAAAGTAGGATGATGAAGGTTAAAAGAAGCTAGATGAGAAGGTGATGAGGGCTCTACTGGAATGATACTCTTATTAAATTTTACATCCCATCATAAAAACACATCATGAGTGATGGGGTAAATTAGTTGATATGTTTTGGCATCATCACAATGGCCAACAATATATAAATGGTATACTCTTCTTCTCCATAGCCTTGTATTTGTTATAAAAAAAAAACCCATGCAATGCTTATAAATACATGAAAACCAAATACACCAGGCTTGATCCCAAACTAAGCTTCTTTAGGCTTTTTATTCCACAATTCCCAGTGGGGAATGTTTTTCTAGATATAATTGGCATACTTTATGGCTTCTACCTAGTATTAAGGAGACATATCTCTAGAGTGAACCATATAGTTTTTTGTCTCCTTCAAAGTTTGATTCTTCCACTCTGCAACACTATTCTATTGAGGGGTGTAGGGCACTATGAGCTAATTCAATATACCATGTTTTATACAAAAGTAGTAAAATACATTAGAGACATATTCCCGCCATTGTCTATGCATAGTTGTTTAAGTAAAAAATATGATTTCTTCTCTACAAAAATCTTAAAGGATTTAAATTTATAAATTAATTCACTCTTGTAATTGATAAAATACACCTAAGTATTCATAGAATAATCATCAATGAAGATGAGTACATATTTGGCTCTAGAGAAAGAATGAGTGGAAAAGATCATAAGATCACTGTGCACTAGTTCGAGAGGGGTTTTATCTCAACGTGAATTACACTTAGGAAAAGAGTCCCAAATTTGTTTGCCTAACATGTATATTTGAGACAAATTCCATCAATGTAAAAGACCTTGGGAAGGCCAATCACCAAATTATTTGTATTCATTAGATAAAAGTATATGTTATTAAGATTCCCAAAATTTTCATGTCATAATTTACTTTTTGAATATTGACATGAGCAATTAAAGAAGATCTAATAGAAGGTTTAAATATATCAAAGGTATAGAGACATGAATGATGATCTGCATCACTTGTAACAACTATATCTTGTGGGTTTGACAATTATTAGATTATAACATGTGTAATAAACTCCATGGTCTTACCAATGTCTAAGTTAAAAATTTTATACAAAAAAAAAAAATTTGTTGAAGATTTTAGAACATATAGTACATTATTGGTGCAACCATCCTACATGTTAATAACACTGAATCCCAACACATCAACCTTAGAATATGGTGAATGCACAAATTTGGGGGACAAAAAAGGGATCATTCCTAAAAAAATCATTTTTCACATAGGGTGAGCACCCTTAAAATTTAAAAAAAAAACAAGAATTCTAAGGGTAGTTACTAAAATTATAGGGCTATGCCATTTTTTGAAAAGGGCATATGCCATTTAAAAAAAAATTGTATGCCCTTTGATGTCCCATAAAGGGTGTACATTCTTTGTGAAAACATAAAAATGCCTCCAACATACAAGCCCATGTTTCATTTTTCCAAAAAACCTTTGATCACTATTGAAGAGAAGATAAAGGAGGGTGTGCGTACTATCCATCTCCAAACACTACCCACCACGATTCCATTCTTGCACCACAGTCTGGGGTATGTTGTTTTTTTCCTTAGGGTAAGCATAGGGTTTACAATGACATTTTTTGTGATGTATTTTTTATAATAATCACAAGGCAAGAGGGTATTGAAATTAAGATTAAATTTCTCACGTGAAAGCCTTGCCTAAAGAAAACCTAATATAGCTTTTTATTTTTATAAATTTAGATTCTTGATTCGATGGACCCATTGTCTGAATAAAACCTCCAATCAAACCTAATGAAATCACCTAACATTTTGACTTCACCGAATAAGATGCTGAATTATATCAACAAGATAATTCAAAGAGGCAATAGTTGAAAATAATCATCAATAGTTTGCATGATCTTCAAAACATAGTGCACACAATTCAATTATTTTTACATTAGAGGCCATTTATAATGAAGTGGGAAATGTCACTTCCCAATTTGATGCAATGCTACATCAAAGAGAGGTATTGAAACAATATTATTTTGATATATTTTTAAAAATATCTAAAATAAGAAGTGTGTGCTTTGTTTCTTATGCCTAGAACCACCTAATCACCACTAAAAATTTATAAGAACATTAACATTGATTGGTGTGTTCATGTACATATTTTTAGAAAAATTGGGATAGCTGATAGATGGTGTTTGATGAGCCTCTATGAAATAAAAATGAAGTTCCACTATACTTTTTGAGAAATATTTAATGTGAATTTATTTTATAATAAATAATGAGTTTGTTGTGCAATAAATAGTTTGTTCTCCAAGGTAGGGGAGATGGGTCCTCATTTAATAGACACGGTGGCAAGCGAAACTAAAACTGCCAAAACCACCAATAGATAAATGCAAGGATAATAACACATACTTCCATCCCAAAACTCTTGCATCTTAGTACACAAATGGACACTTTTGAGTTAATTATTAATCTCACATAGGTTGTGATTTACCATGGGATGCATACATTGAGGAGTTGTACACATGCTACACGTGGTGACACATCTAGTAGTACCCCTCCTACTATTGGTGCTTCACATGGTGATACACTAGGACAAATCATAACATTGCTATAACTGTAGATGAACATTTAGTTCCTCTAAATATGTGACCTTTATCCATTATGGAGCCTTGGATGCATATGCAAATCTAGATACAATATCCAAGGAAAAATAAAATTCCCTCTTAGGTGGATAAAATGGTAGTTATTCAATAAAAACATCATCAAATTCTCTTAAAATGAGATAGTATTGTAGGGAAGATTTTGGTTCTTTAGATATTGTAGGGAAGATTTTGGCTCTTAGATATATCTTTGATTTGAACATTGCACCTCTTTCATCTTTTACAAAATTTTATTTTTAGTTACATGTCTGAAATAATTTTGAGATCTACTAGCTTCACAGCAATTTAGATTATCACCCAGTTGCCAAAGTCATCAAGATATTATACTTTCTTGATGAAACAATCAAGATGAGATTGATGTTATTGCAGCCAATCCTTACCCAAAATTAGGGCAAAAGATTCCAATGTTACTAAAAAAAATTACCTTGGTTTTTAAGTCCCCAAGATCAAGATCTGTTTACTCCAAGAATTTCAACATGAAAATCATTTTGCCTATGCCAAATTCTACCTCCCATCCTTCTCTTAATTTATAGGGTTTAGTTTTGAATTTACAAGCAATAGAAGGTGAAATAAAATTATCAGTGGTAGTAGAATCAATCAATATTTTCAAATGAAAACAAAAAATTATACCTCTAGTTCAAATTGGGGTGGACCACATGTCTACATTCCTATTGTCAATAGTAGCATAAACTTGGTGGTTTGTAGGCTAGTTATTGCACGATAATGGGTAATTATTTTGGTAATGGTTATAACCACATTCAAAGAATTGCACCATTATTTATAGAGGCAAGGGAATAATATTTTATCTTGTGGTTAGTCTACGAGAGTTAACTTGAGGTTGCTCATCATTCCCATAATTTTTCTTTGCAAAATTCAATGTTTTTGGGCCCTTGTTCAGGTTATGGTACTTGATAGAATTTGCATGCTTCAAAAAGACATTTTTTTATCAGTTATTTTGAAATTATTACCAATGGGTTTCTTAGGATTTGATTACATCCTATTTTTATGAAATTCTTATCTTTCCTTGAGGTAAGGGTTATCATTTTATTCTACTCGATGAGCAGATTCTATTACCATAACCAAAGTACAAGGATTAGTCATGGTAACATCATGCATTAAAACCTATCACAATCCAAAATTTGGTTACCTTTATCTCTTCATCATGCATATAGTTCACTTAAAACACAATATTAAGGAACTTATTCTCATATTTAGCCACAATCATATTGCCTTGTTTTAAAAACAAAAAAAATCGGTAATTTTTTGTTCCTTATAGGTAGCATTCTAGTACCTCTTTCTAAATTATTTCTCAAAATTATACCAAGGGTCAAAGGATCATACCCCTTAGGAGAAAAAATATTATTCCACCATAAAGCTACATCACCCACCAATTTGTAGGCACTAATGTGAGCCTTAACATTGGAACTCATGCTATACAAAGTAAAATACTTCTACAAGTTGACCATCCATGCCTCAGTGGCATCACCAGACTCTCCTCCAAAACTATTAGGTGGTGGGAGATTCTTGAGTTAATTAATTATAGTGTCTACGACCACTTAAAATTTTATTTCTTTGATGTCCACCTCCATGTGCTCCTCCCCTTGCTGATTTTCATCATGGCCTTCAAAATTGGACAATATTTGACCATGTGTATCCAATCTATATTTAATTTCATGGAGCATAACCAAGATAAAATTTATAATGTCATCATTACCCATATGATTGTCAAAAAAATTTTGGTTGGCATTTTTTTCAAGGTTAGGGTCATTTCTGATCGCTAGAGGGTGTTCATTTCTCTTTCTATTATGGTTGACTCTTCTACCACCTCTGCCTCCATGATCAAGATTGTTAGAAATTCCACCCCTTCCTATTCATGTCCCCACCATCCTAAGATACATAAAATAATTTTTAGAGAAAAACCATTTGTCCACAAAGATCCCTAGGGTTGGAACTTGGGCTTCGATACCAAATGTAATAACCTCAAAGATCCATCTATTCAAAGTTATGATCTACTTCTAGCAAGTGATTCTAATAATAAGGTATGATTAATTATATAAAATATACATTACTCCTTGTAAAATCACATAATTAATTATCAGAGGCAAGGTAAAACACACATGGGACCTACACTAAATGGAGGTTCAATGAAAAGGAGAGTACATCTAACCACAATTGCTTGTTGAAATCACCTAAAATAGTAAATAATAATAAACCCTAATATACTGTATCCATTCCCTCATTATAATATTAAAATTTATATCTTATTTATATCAATACTTTAAGAATTCATTATAAGGCTAGGGTGTTACCACATTACATTTAATTGTGATGTATGTTATTTGTGCACTCTCTAAGTTTTCCCATATAGGAATCAATCAGGAAAAAGTGAAATATCCTTATGAGGAAGTTAACAACACTTTTAAGAAATAATACTACAAGTATAAAATTGTACACTATATATATATATATATATATATATATATATATATATATATATATATATATATATATATATATAAACCTCAAGTGTTGGCCAAATTATTTCATTGTCATACTAATATTGCAAGGTTGTAAACCTTCCATCAAGTTATATATATATATATATATATATATATATATATATATATATATATAAAACTGACATAATCAAATAAAAGACCCACTAATTACATTTTTATAATGCAAAAAAGTGAATATGATCTCTTTAATATTTTAAATATGACAATAATAAGACGGTATATATTACAAAATCAAAACAAGAACATTATATTGGTTAGCACCTCACGATAATGTAGTTATGAAATAAGATTGAACATAGAGCTTGAGACTTTTGCCTTTTAAATAGATTTATGCTTTTTCACTTTGCGATTACTTGACAATTTTTATTTCCAAATATCATACATGTAATGATAAGATAGATTCCTATAGAACCACATTTTCTCAAGGATGTTCCTAAATTCAAGTTCATAGTCTATTTATCAGCCCTTATTATGTCAAGCAAATTCTATGGAATATAGTGAGTGCACATAGTTCAAAATTCAACTAAAGACTACAGGGTATCTAAATTAATCAAACCATGACCAATAAATATATAAATCAAGTGCCATCAAGCAATAATCACAATATTAGTTATAATTAGAACTAATGGGAATTCAATCACTTTCAATCCATAACAAAATTGATTGAAAAGGTTTCTTTAGGAAAATAAACTTCACATGAATCCATAAAACTCAATATAAACCTATATTTAAGATGCAAATATGATAGTCCTAAAGGACTTCCTTAATATGTATTAAATCCTATAACACTTCGTTTTAAAAAATACACTTAAAAATCTATAGGCCTGCAACCCTACTTTAGAAACTATTATCTATCTAATTTACACTCAAGACTTCCTAACTAGATGATAGCTTGGAAATAATCATAGGTTGTCGATGACCTACTAAGTGGATTGAACCTCTAGGTTGGGCTAACCCCCTTTATGATTCAACCAAAATTTTCTAACAAACCTATCACATTTACAAAGAAAAGGGGTATAAATGAACTTAACCTAATAAGCAAACATGGAGGTGATGCACCAAATATAAATTCCTCAACTTGTCATTGTTTTCACCATAAAAAGATAAATTACAATCTATTTCACAATTATAAAGCAACTCCTACCACACTAGTGTTTCTATATGAAGGATATGGTTATTACAATAGCTAAGGTGATCAATCAAGATGCCTAAGAGTAGAAACTAATGATATTTCAACACTTAAAATCAACAAACCATGTATTGCACATCATATGACATTTGGAAAGGAAACTAACTTACTCAAGATCACTGTATGCAAGATGAAAATGATAGATGTAAAGCCACTCAAACCATCACCAAAGTAAATAAAGTAAATAATCCATTTAAATTACAAAATCACAAATAATCAAAAGTAAAATGATGTAATTAATCTGCTCACTTACAATATTACAAGAAAAAGATAAATCTCATAAAAATGAATCAATAAAAGTCATTAAATCTTTCAAAATCTCATGCTCAATCTAGGTGAAATCACTATAAAATAATATACAAAGTCCATTGACATTCATGTTATAAAACATCCAAATACAAGTTACAATGATCATGTACAACAAGTATAAAATAATCAATATACTCTCCAGTCGCCCTGAACGAAGTGGTTCTCCTATGAGATGAGAGACGAGAACATTGCTTAGGCACTTTTCCACCTAAACATGAAGCAATTACACTTCCCTGAATCCCTTCATGACACGAAGAAAACCCAACCCTGCATGAAATGTCTAGCTACCTGGAACAACTAGCAAGTGGGAACACCTGATGCAACTTGATGTATAACATGTAATTATAAATAATGAAATGAAAATTATCTCACAATAGGATGTGGTATATATATATATATATATATATATATATATATATATATATATAAGTTTTCTAGACAAAATATTTATCTATTTCAGTGACAACTCGTTTAGATCTAAACCTTTAAAACATAGTAACTAGGTAATTCTTGAAAAGAGGAAACCATATCTGATAATCCACATTTGACAACCTAGCTCAAAATTAACCTAATTACATTCTTAGATGAAATCTACTATTTTATCTAAGAAATAGATATAAATAAATAAAATAAATATAGAGAAAATATCGACCCATTTCAACTATAGATTGACTGTAATTTCCTCTTTTCCCAAGCAACAATCATGGAAACACACCTTTATAATACAATTAAAAAAAGAACATCATTCATTCATTCATTTATGTAATTTATTATAATGTCTATATTCTGGTTATGGTCTTTTCATATATATAAATCGTTGTCTAAAAGGTTTTTTTTAAAGAAAAAGAAAAATAAATGTTAAATTCTTTCCATTCAATAATGTCTCCCAATTTTAACATTCAAAGAGAATTATTATTTTTTAAATAGTTATATGCAATATTAAATCATAAAAATAAAAACAAGGAGAATACCCGAGGATATGTGCTTGCCAAAAGGTTGATTTCTTTATTGTTGTTGTTGATCCTCCTCTCTATCGCTGTTCAGAAAACAAAATCGCATCCTCCTTATTTGTTGAACTGCTCACTAACTACTATGAATATCTTCGAAGTATTTTTGGGTTTTGTTCCCCAATTTTCTAGCTTTCCAGAATAGTTCATTTTTTTAAATTTCATTAAGAAATGATAAAGTTAACTCTATTTTTTGCCTATAGTTACAAAAAAATGTGATGGGTGTCTTTTCCTTTTTGTCATCCCCTATTTATTTCTGAATCTCTGCTATTATTAGAATTTTTAAATTTAATTTTAGCTTTTTTTTTATTAATGGATTTTTGCTCTAGTTTGCATGAGAGAAAAACCTTTATAAATAGAATTTAATAAACTTATTTATTACATGTCATTGCATGACACGATTATAATTTTTTTATTTCTTTTAATTAGATTTTTAATTGTAATATGTATTATTAATATAATTTATTTATTTTTAAAATAAAATATTCACTTAACTCACATAAGAAGTATTTAAAATTATATATATATATATATATATATATATATATATATATATATATATATATACACATATATATATACATATACATATATATACATATACATATATATACATATACATATATATATATATATATATATATATATATATATATATATATATATATATATATATATATATATATATATACACACACATATATATACATACATACATACATATATATATATATATATATATATATATATATATATATATATATATATATACATATATACATATATACATATATGTATATAAAATAATTGCAATTTAAATTTATAATTATAATAAGTCTAATTTAGATATGGTCATCCATATTTAAATAAATATGAAATATTTATTAATTATTTATGATTAAATAATATATAAACATACATCAATTTAATAAAATACATCACTTCAAAACATAATTATACTATTTAAAATATAAAACGTAAAAACATTAATATTCATGACTAAATCAAGCATTCAAAAGGAACTTTTTTTAATAAAAGGGTAAAATTTATATTGAAAATCAAAAAAAAGTATTACAAAACAGCAAAGGGCCAGAGCCCCAGGAACTCAAAAGAACTAGTCAAACCAATCTTGAAACACCATTATCCTTCACCAATGTCATTCTCATCCTCAACCAGAATCCTCTCCAAGTCATGTCAGAGCTCATGGGGAACCTGCTCCCACTCATCAATCTTCCATCCATCTAACTGCTCAGAGGCCCACTTAGCCAAATAGTCTGCTGCCCTATTCCACTCCCTTGGGATATGGACAAAGGACACCATTTCCATCAAAGAACTCATCTACAAAATTTGTTGCAATATCATTGCCACTTGCCAACTAATGTCAAATACCTTCTGTTTATTCAAGACATTAATCAAAACCTGTGAGTCAGACTCACAAATAACCTTGCGCCATCCCAAAGCATAAGCCCTCTCCAAAGCGTAGAGAATTGCCAAACCTTCCATAAGGTTATTAGTCTAAACTCCTTCATGAACAAAATAGAAGAAAACCACTGATCCAGAAAAATCCCTACCAGCCCCACCAATGCCAGCAGGGCCAAGATTTCCTCTTGAAGAGCCATCAATATTGAGCTTCAAAATGCCAGCCGGAGGGGGTAGCCAACTTCCCCCCCTTTAAAATTTCTTATTCAGCGGCCTTCCTCTCCTAACACAAGCAGAAGCTGGAGACAACCGTTGAATACCCAATCTATCCACTAACTCAGCATCCTCTTTTGCCAAAGAGAACACCACATCACACTTAGCTTCCACTATCTCCCAAATCATACCCATAATTTTGTGCCAAACTTGTTGAATCAACAACTTCTCTCCTCAAAATAATCTTCAATTTCGTTCCAACCAAATCTCCCAGAGTATGAAAGAAGGCCCAACATACCACACATCTTGTAAGAAAGAGGCCTTCGAAGGAGGTCTCCCCAGACTATTCCAAAAATCCTCTAGGGAGGACGCATGAACACAAGGTATTTTCCAAACCTCCCACCAAAAAATCCAAAGCTATCGGGTCACGAGACACTGGAAAAACAAGTGGGAGGAATCCTCCTCTCCACATCCACACCAAACACACATAGAAGGACCTTAAAAACCCCTCTTTCGAAGCTTATCCCATGTCAAGCATCTATTCCAAGCCAAAGTCCATATAAAGCAGTTACACTTTAGCCAAGAAAGCTTATTCCATGCTTTCTTCCACTAGTGAACCTCCACCCCATCCAGCTATTGAAATAACAAAACCTAATATCCGGAAAAAAATAGTATAGACACCCTTAGGATTAGGAGACCAAGAAAGGACATCCCTTTCCTAGAGGGAGCTACAACGCCTATGAGAAAGGATGATATGAAGCTCAACACACTCCTCCTCCATACCAATAATAGGCCACTCCTCAGGTTTCTTCCATCTCGCCACCACCATCTATCTATAAGAAGAAAAGGACTTGAAGTCACTCACCCTTGACCATTGACACAGATTTACCAAATTAGGGAACTGAGACACAATGGGAGGAAAGCCATCCCAAGAATCAGACCAAAAATGAGCTTTAGTCCCTCTTTTAAAAATCCCAAATAAACCCCCCTTAACTAGAGCAACGCCTTTCTTGAGTGTACTCCAAATCACCGAGCCTTTCCCTACCAGGGGATAACAAGGAATATCAATTTGAGGGGCCCCCGAGAAGTATTTTTGCATTAATACCCTAGCCCATATCCCATCCTACTCCACACACCATTACCAATACAATTTAGTAGCCAATGCCATCCCTGATAGTGATGACTACCTTAACCCAAGGCTGCCAAGCTGTTTCGGTCTACAAACAATGTCCCATCTAACAAGGCTCTATTTAGAGGACACTAAGCTACCAGGCCATAAAAATTGTCTTGCTAAGGAATCCAACTCCTTAACAAAGCCCATAAGAGACACCTGAATCATACATCTATTAATGGGGAGAGCCTGCACCATAGATTTGATCAATTGAACACAACCTGCGAAGGACAACCAACAATGGGTCTAATGATTAACTTTCACACAAAATTTATCCAACATATTCTACCAAGACTCCCTAGGAAGTCTTCCAATAGAGATGGAAATACCAAGATAGGTCAAAGGGAGCACCCCAATCTGAAATCTCAAGATATGAGCCATTCTCCTCTGAATAGAACCTAGAGTATTAAAGAAAAAGATGGAAGACTTATCTTCATTAATCAATTAGCCCAAAGCTACAAGGTAAACATCCAACACCTTGTGTATATTCAAATCTTCCCTAATTGTAGCCATACCCATCAAAGTGGTGTCATCCACAAACTAAAAGTGGGATTGTGAAGGTAGACCACATCCTCACCCCCACCCTTGAATGAAACCTAACTCCACATTCCTTTTTATCAAGCGTCCCAGACCCTCAACAAGAATAAGAAACAAGTAAGGAGAGAGGGGGTCACTTTGCCGCAGACCCCAAGAGGCACCAAAAAGCTCAGAGTGCTCACCATTTATTAACACAGAGAAGGATACCGAAGTAACACAACTCATAACCCAATAAATCCAATCATCCCCAAAACCAAAAGCACCTAGGACCTTCTGAAGGAATGACCATCGAACGTGATCATAAGATTTTTCCATATCAAGCTTGATGAACATTGCCTTATCTTTGGAACTGGCCATAGAGTGAATGGTTTCAGTTGCAATAACAATCCCATCTAGAATCTGACGTCCCACCACAAAACCAATCTATTCTTTAGAAATCAACACTTTAAGCCACTTTTTCAACCTATCAGCAATCAACTTAGAGATAATTTTATAAATCACATTACAAAGAGAGATAGGCTAAAATTGACTTAACCTATCTGCCCCCTCACACTTTGGGATGAGAGCAAGGAAGGTGGAATTCAAGGCCCATAGAATTTGTTTATTCTTATGCGACTCTTGAACAACTACCAACAATTCCAACTTGATAATCTCCCAAAATTCTTGAATGAACTCAATCGAGAAACCATCAGGGCCAGGAGCTTTCCCCCTCTTCATTTGAAACACAATCCCCTCTAGCTCCTCAATTGTGATATTACTCATAAGCTACTCATTCATCTCCCTAGAAACCAAAGAAGGGAGACAAGAAGGAACCTGAGCTTCCTCATTAGAACCCCCTTGCGAATCCTCTCTGAATAATGAAGCAAAATATTGCTTAGTTTCCTATGTAATTTCATGGAAAAAAGAAAGAGTTTCACCCCTATCATTCACCAGAGAAGAAATAGAATTACCATGTCTCTTGGATTTCATCAAGTTGAAGAAAAAAGCAGTATTTTTATCCCCTTCCTAGAGCCACTCAATTCAATCCTTTTGTTTCCAAAATACCTCCTCTCGTAGCTCACACTCTTCCAGTGCTTTTAAAGCCCTAGTCTCTTCCCGCAACAAGTCCTCATTCATTCCATCCTCTCTCATCAACCTTGTAATACCATCTAACTCAGCTTGGGTAACAGTCTTCTCATAGAAAATGTTTCCAAAGCACTATCAATTCCAACGTTTAAGCTAATACTTGACAAATTGAAGTAACTTAGCAAAAGTATACATTGATGTACCATAAGCAGGTCTACCATAACTCCACCACTCAACAATATAGTTATTGAGAGAGGAGTCATGCAACCACATTAGCTAGAACTTGAAAGTAGGATATCGAGGTACTCGAGCTAAAGAAATAGCTATCTTGATAGGCCAATGATTTGAACCCCTCCAATCCAAAATTTTTGATCTAGAACACCATAGCCCACCAACCCAGTAGAAAGAAACTAAAAAGCGGTCAAGTCATACCACAATGCAGTTATTCCCAATCCTCTGATTGTTCCAAGTAAATTGGTCATTAATGGGCTTGATATCCACAAGATTTAACATTGAGTTATTATCCTGAAGTAGTATTGTAGAAGGCTCCAACCTCACAATCCCACCCCTCTTCTCAGCCAACTAAGAAATAGCATTGAAGTCTCCAGCCATTATCCACAAATGGAAAGGAGCCATGCTTCGGACAAACCGGATATGGGACCATAAAAGTTGTTTTCCTTGAAGATCAGTAGGTGCATAGATATTGGAGAAGAGAACCATCTCCCCTATCTCAACACAAGATGCAATCATAGAGATAGAAGACTGCAAGGATAACCACCAAAGAGGGCAGAACTTTCAAGGATTCCATAAACAATCCACTCCCCCTGTAGACCCTTGGGCACTAATACACTGGCACTCTCCACCCCCCCAAAGCTTAGGCACTAAACTAAACATACTCTCCATTGATACCTTAGTCTCCTGTAGGAAAATAACATTAGGAGATTGACTTTTAACTAGATCTCAAACAGCTTTTTGTCTAGGGCCACTGTTCAAGCCCCTTACATTCCAAGATAGAATGATCATTTTAAGGGGGTCAAAAAATGAGAATCAAGAGTCTTAACAGACCCTGGCTCAACCAAAGTTTCCCCTATTAATTTAATCTTTTCCAAATCTTTTTTCCTACCAAGCTTGGAAGACTTCTCCCCTGCTCCTTTTTTTAGGTCCTTTTGAAGAAAACCCAAATGAGAAGAAGAAGACTTATCAATCTTCACCCCCTCATTACCTGTATTTGAGACAAGAGGAGATCCATCCTCCCCATCCTTCTTCCTTACTGAAATAGGAGCTAATTCCCCCTGGACTTCCATTTGAACATCAATGTCCATTTGCAGAGCCCTAATATTCTGCAGACCTTGAGTCACTTCTGAGAGAAGGCCCTCCTATCTTGTATCCAAAGCATCCTGATCTAGATTCATCAAACTTGGATTCACTTCCTATTGGCTGAGATCATCTAAGACTTCAAATCTATTGAAAGAGTCTTCCTCCTGCCTTTCCTTCAAATTCCTCTTTTGACCTCGATTCCTATTTCGAGTCTTAACATGAATGAATCCATCAGCCCCATCCACATCACCAAGAATGGGTTCCTTCCCTTTTTCAACCCTAGGGGGGTTGTGGGGTAGTTGAGAAGGCTGGGGATCCATAGGTCTAGCCTTTTGGCATCTTATTTGTGAATGACCATATTCATGATAGAGTTGACACCGAAAAGGAAGAGTTTCATAATCCAACTATTGCACCCAAGAGTAAGAACCCGCACACATATCCATCAAATTTGGCAAAGGTTTACTTAAATCAATCTCAACACATATACAAGCAAAATTCATCATTTTTTTACCTTGAGTCTGTTGTGAGGTAACCACTGGTTTTCCTAGCATCGAAGCCAATAGATGTAAAACATCCTCTTGCCAACATTCCACAAGGAATCTTGGAAGATGAACCCACACCAGAACCCGATTCGAAAGCTCTTTAGTAGGATTGAAGCCCACATGCCAAGGTTTAATAAATATCCCAATCTGGTTATGAAAATAGGGTCCTCCTTCAAAGAACTTATTGTGGTCCATCAAGAAATTAAATGAAACCATGAAAAATCTATTTTATAAAAGCATTACCTCCATTTCTCCCTTGGGCATCCAAGTCCGTTGGGCCCATGATTCTAGAAATTGTAATGAAACTCGCATCCCTATAAACTTGTACAATAAATCATGTTTCGAATAATATTCAATATCCTCTACAATCATATCAAGTGGCATAACCAATTTTGGCCTCACCTCACATTGTTCAATACATCCATTGATCTTCATAGTCTGAGTACCACCAGACAATCCTTATCCAACCACTGTCAGCGCTAGTGAGAACAAGTTATTATCAGAAACCTTCGAAGCATGTGAAGTAGAATTTTCACCAACCGTTAATGAGCAATAATTGATCTTGGGACAAGCCCCTAAAGACTCCCCAATCAGTGTTGCCATTTGACCACACCAAGGTGAGAAAACAGGGCTCCAAGAGAAGGAACCACCACTAGGGTTTTGCTGACCTAACACCCAGAATTGCCTTTGAACTGTAAAATAGTACAACCAGGGACAACCCCCACCTATGACCTCCAATCAAGACAAAGAAACCCCCCCACATGCATGGGCAAGGATGCACCAATAACACACACACACACACACACACACACACACACACACACACACACACACACACACACACACACACACACACACACACACAAACACACACACACACACATATATTGGCTGCCACCATAGCTCTAACCCTCCCCCACACGTGTTCACTCCCCCTTGTGTGACTGCGAACAAACACCAAGGTTGGGCTAGGGAACGCTCACCCTAGCTCACCTAGCCCCCTAAAATGGCACGTGATGACCCCCATGGACTCTAGAGTCACCTATTTTGGCTGACTTTGCATGTAATCACCGCTAAAATTGTTGCTCCCAAACCCTCTGTAGGTCCAACATTCCTTTCACAAGGAGATTTCGATCTCATCACATTCAAAAGTAACTTACTATCATAATTAAAACACAATATTTTCTAAGTATCTAACCATCCATCACATTTATCATCCACACAATAATTCATATTAAACCATTCAAAATAATGTAATATGAGACTATGTGAGTGTGTGAGTGCATCGGGGTTAACCATCTCGACAATTCTTGCCAAGTGGCTAGAACATCTCTACCTCAACCATGTTCTCATCTTCGACTAGTACTTTCATTCATTCATACTCAATCTCGATGTCAATAGGTTAGTGCCCCATAAACATAGCTGAAGTAAAACATTATAATCATCTCAATAATATTTAATATTTAAATATATTTTCCAATTTATAGAAATATAATTGCATTATAATTAGCTTCAGATATGTGGAATTTACTCAAAGTAAAACAACCATAGTAAATGTTTATTAATCTAAAATAATTTATATAGTCCATAAAAATGAGATGTGAAAATAGAAATTAAATTAAATTAATTTCAAAGGCAATTACAAGTCTTAAAATTGGTAGGGCCTTGCCATAACTAGCTTTAGGATACATTCCATGCCTCTCAAGGCTTCATTTATAGATGAATTGGAAGAAGAGAGAAGAATAGGACAAGAAGAGAAACTCATGAGATGCCCATCATGATCAGATTATTTACAATAGAGAAAGACTAACACCAAACTTGTAAATAATGTGTTGTCATATCCTTTCTTAGCATCATAGGACATGTGTTGGAGTAGCTCTACATAAGGATGGCGTAGGACGTCTTCTTGGCAGTTTTGATGCCTTCTTGATCATAAATCCTTCTCAAGGAGTTACACATATACCTATAAAGGGAAGTTATAAGTCATTTTATTTAAATTTATAATGCTTGATAACTTTCTCTACCAGCTCTCCCTTTGCAATGCTTCTTCATTATATGAGACTTGCACTTGAACTCCATGACTCATTTTCACACTCTCTATTGCTACCAAGGTTTGATTTTGTAACTAGGTTATATATTTGTGATTTAGAGACCTTCATAATAGTTTTTTTGTTTATTTTAGGTCCTATACCAGGTCATATAACCTTTGTTCAAGCATTGGAAGTCACTTTGAAATTGTAGTATTCACACTTGTTTGGCAAGGGAATAACAAGAGAAATTCATGTCTTGAAGCTTCAAGTGAATTTGAGGATTGAGAATGATTCATATGTATTTTTAATTACTCTTAATACCTTGCATAGATAACATTTATATTCTCATCAAGATGTTCTAAAATTCCTTTGTCTCTAAGGTCTTGAAACAAGCCCACAATTCCTCCCCTTAATGCAAGGTTGGTCACATTTCTTCATTGAGGTCTAGTTAACAATTTGAAACCTATAATAGGACTCTATAATATTTTTAAATGATATAAAAATTATAATAATACCTCTTTTCTACCTCAAAGACTCTCTTTAATTGTTAGGAAGGTTTTTTCAATCCAAAACCTTGCACACAAGCTCAAAAAGGATATTTTCAAGCCCTTTTTTGTACAACAAAAGTCCACAAATGAATTTTTTTTGCTTAATTTAATGCTTAATTTAGGAATGGAGGTCATACAAGTGATTTATAGGCCAATTCAGTCCATCTTGAGTGCTTAAAAGTCTTGTTTCTTCTATCAGGCCATTCAGGGTTTAAGGAGGGTTTTAGAGTCACCTGGCTTCTTAAGGATGGTTCATAAAGTTGAGGAACCTAACCCAAAAATAAATGATAATAATATTAAGTAAAAAGCCTTATATTCCTTTCATGATAGGCTCAAAATCCTAAGCATACCCTCATGTGAGTTTACATGTACTATAAATTGACTTTTTGAGCCATACCAACATGACCGTGTATTTGATGAAGGTTATTTGGAAAGAAAATGATTCAAATCATTTAGTTTGGATTTTAAAATAAATTTTATCACCTATTAAAGATATTATGAAGTATACCCATGGTTTTATCAGTGAATTGACCCTTCAAACCATTGGAATCTACCTTAAGCTCTATTCAAGGGTTTGTACACAGTCTTATTCAATTGACCCTAATAGGCCTTTTCCAAAAATTTCCTTCTTTCTCAGTGGTTAAAAAATTAATGGAGTTATCCTTAATCATATAATTCATACTTTTAAACTCATCATTTTATCAAACACTCAATAACATGTAAGTTTTCTTCATACTTAACATTGTGTATGCTCATTTAGG
This sequence comes from Torreya grandis, assembly GCA_037957365.1. NCBI lineage: Eukaryota > Viridiplantae > Streptophyta > Pinopsida > Cupressales > Taxaceae > Torreya > Torreya grandis. The sequence continues at coordinate 27,697 of JARHVA010010816.1, forward strand.
CCTAATTAGCCTTTTTGAACCCTTCATTGCTTTCGATCACTTTTAAATTCAATGAAAAAATTGTTATAATTTAGTATTGAAGTGAAAATAAATCCTTCAATCTCATCTACACCTCATGGATCAAATAGTGATCAACACATTTTCCTTATTTCACCTAAAACTTGCCTGTAGGTGCTTTTAGCCCTATTTAGCTGCAAGTATGAGTGTTATATTCTCATTGGCACTTTGGTATTTTTGAATTATGATAAAAGGTGTATCATAATTACATTTATCATTTTCATATATTTCAAACTTTTTTTCTCATCAGACACATCCCTCTTTTGATCATTTTCTTGAGACAAACATGTAGGTGATGTTTTAGATCTATCAACTTGTCAATGTTTAGGAATCCTATTTTTGATGGTTTTCACTTACTTCAAACATATGAAAATATTTAACCATTAAATATTGGAGGTTATCACAATTAAAATAATATCTGAGTCTCCATTTAACATATAAAATGCACACTGTTTAAGGTAGGCCTATATAAATTAATTAGGGTTTCCTGACTGTAGGTTTGCCAAATTGAATTTCATGGGATAAAAATAATTATTTGATGTGTTTTGGCCTCTTAAATATATCACTAAAATATGTTTTTTACATCTATATATTTTCCCAAACCTTAAAAAAATCATCACCAACATGTTTTTTGACCCTACTGCCTACTATAGGCCTGTAGGTGGCCATTTGGGCAAAAAATCTTGATTCCTCCTTGTTTGGTCCTCTTTAAGTTCAGCTTAACAATGATTAAAGTATATATCAAAGTGAATCATTTTTTTGAGGTATTTTCTTCCTTTAAGTGTGTTCAAATCACCTTTAGCTCCCACTTAGAACTCTTATAGTATTCTTCTAGGCTTGCACAGTCCAATCTAACTTACATAGTCTAACTGAATGAAAAATGAGTTAGAGTATGAGTATTCATGACTATTTTGGATGATTGAAGAGATAATTTAGGGAATTAAGAAGATGATATTTAATTAATTGAGACAAAATAGGTGTTGGTTTTTTGTAAAAACATGAATGTACTTGCTAGTATTGATTGGTGTTACTTTGAGCTTCATTTACTCACCATGGATTTGAAAAATTTGAGTCACAAAGATTTTGGAGACTAATGAAAATAATTTGGAGACACTATCATGTGTTTTTGAGACCATTTTCATTCTCATAAACAATTATTTGACACCAATGGTGACCTATAGGTCCATGATTCAAGGACATCACTACCCTTTATATATTTTAGTCTATTTCACATGTTTGAGTATTTTGTAAGTCATTTTGCTCATATGATGTATTTAGGAGTCAATATTATATGTTATTTTCTTATCAAATTTGAATTTGAGTTGCATTGGCATTTTCCCACCAATTTCCTTAATTTGAAAATTTGAATCTTTTGTCAAGGTTTTGGGGTCATGAGTCATGTTTGTAGAAGTATTAAGAATGTATAATTGTGCATTAGATTATAGATGGAGTAAATTTACCCTCATTAAATATTTAAATAATATATTTATTCATCTTGAAAAATGTGTTAGTGGTTAGGGAGTTAGCACTTCCCCAACGTACATAAGGAAGTTAGTTAGGTGAGTTAAGAGGAATAAAAGAACTTGTACATGTCATTTTTTGAAGTGATAAGTGATGAGTAATGGATTATAATGTAAATGAGATGAAAACTATGCAAATGAGTGGGAAAATCTTCATTTGAAAGACAAAAATTTATTGTAAAGCCTATGTTTTCTATGTATGCAATGGAGATGAAAGAGCAAAACAGAGTATGTGCAAAGTGATTTAATAAAGACAAGTTTTTAAATTTATTATCATGTTATTAAGTGTATTTTCCTATTTTCCTGAATTTATTTACATTCTCTCAATTTTATTTCATCTATATGAATGAATAATCTAACACAGACCTATAGTTGATTAGGAAACTTCACACAGTCAACTCATAAATTTGTAAAAGGAGTAAACTAAATTGTCAAAGGAGGTATTTGATGATTTAAGTACATATATAGAGTTTTTAAAGATTTTTTAAAGCCTCCATAGATTTGATAAACACTTTTTTAAACTTAAAACATCATTATGTCTCCTTACAGGTGTAAACAGTCCTATTGAATAAAAAAGTCAAACATAAAATATTGTGGATAACATGAATAAATGTGTCAATGCATGGTTTCATGAGTTTGGTATGGTTTATAGTGAATGGATAAAACTTAATAAATATTAAAAATAATTTTAAATTCATTATATAATCCAAAATTTCAATACCAACCCTCTCAATTCTTATAATATGCATACAACCCTATGTTAGGGTTTCTATATTCAAATTAGATTTATAGGAGTTCTAACCATAAAAAATGCATGAGATTTGGTGAATTTAGTGAGTATAAGGTTATTAAATATATTTTTGAGTTTTTTTATATGCACGTACCCATGTGTATGGTTTAGACTGACTGTGTGTAAGTTAGAGTCAAAAGAGACCTAAATAACCTAAATAAAGACCATGAAGTGCCTATAAAAGTGGACGCATGGAGGGGTTAGGACATAATACTTTTTGAAATTAAATAAGAGAGTAAAGGGTACCCAAAACTGATGTTATTTTGTTAAGATGAGATTTTACTAGTGTGTACTATGCAATTAAGCCTAAAAAAAGCTACTAGAGGACCCTGTAAAAGAAAAGAAGAGGTATTGGGTGTAAAGAATGTTTTGTGAAGTTTTATGAATGTAATAAGGCTACCATAAGTCTTTTATGAGTATGATAAAAACCATAATAACATTGAATAATCAAGTGAAAACCTTAAGCATACTTTGTGAACTAATTTGCTTATTGAGCTTTTTTGCAAGCATAAACAAGTTATGATAAGACAAATCAAAGTTACTAAGTGTGAGAGTTGTTGAAGATGTAACAAGTGTGATTGTGTTGAAGGAAAAAATAATAGGACTAATATATAATATATTTATTGAATGCATACATAAATAATTTGAGAACCAAATAGTCAAGAACAAAGCAAGACAAGCAAGAATCAAAGCGAGGTATTGTTGGAGCAGATGTGAGTATTTGGAATGTGTTCTATCCAATAAAGACAAGTTTAATGAATCCATCTACATCATTTTGGTATCAGAGAGGGAACCTTATGAGGATAAGGTATGTTTTACAAATGTGAGTTACATGTGCATGAAGATTTTGTGGAGTACATATTGAAATGTTGTTTTGAGATGTTGTTGTGAGATGGCTAATGAGTTTGTAGGAAAGAGTGAAGGGGTTGTAGGTATGTGAGTGTGAGGAAAAAATATATGAAAAAGAAGAGAGGTTTGGTAAATACTTTAATAAAAAGAGACTTGAAGAGTGAGAAGAGCTAGTGAAAGATCCAAGAGAGATAAACTCAAGAAAAGAGCTTAAGAAAGAGATAAGAGTCCCAAGTGAGGACAAGAAAGAGATAAACTCTAAAAGAGAGAGAATCCAGTGAGAGAGATGTAATTGAGGTCAAATAAGATAATTATGTAGGATTTTCAAGAAGAAGAGATAGGTCAAGATAGACCTAGGTAGAGAGTGAGATAGTGAAGAGTGAAATAATGATGAAGGGCTTGAAGAGTGAGGAATTCCACAAGAGGATGGAATCAAAGCAAAGAGAGTTAGAGAGAGAGAGAAGGAAATTTTTAAGATGAAAGAGGTATCGACAAGGTTATAAAAAGTATTAGAAGATATGAGACCAAGATTCTATGTATGCATAAAGAGGAAAGTGAGATGGCCTCTTAAGCAGTTGATAGAGAAGAAGAGAAGACAAAAGATGAAGATGATAACAAGGCAGCCTAGAAGGAGAAGCAAGTGGTAAATCAAGCCTCTAATGTTTATTGAATTCAATAAAAAATGTGTCATGTCTATAAATAAATCATAACTTAGACAAGATATATCATACCATATACTTCTGATTGGGGATACATTTTTTAAGTGGGAACATGACCAATATGGGGATCTGCTAGACCCGATTAGGGGATCTCTTACCATAATAAATCATGTTAAGGAGGGTTCCAAAGCCTCTAGTATAACATAGTCACACAATAACCCTAAGGGGGTCCCCATTTTTTATATTTCACCTAAACCAATAACAAGTAAAGTAAATCTAATCGTGTGCTCACTAAATTTTGTGGCATAAAGTGCGGGTTAAAAACAATAAAACTAAACATGCATAAAAGATATACTCACATCAATGTATATAGAATCCTAAAGAATGAAAGAGAAATACAAATGCATATCTATCTACTCTTACAAAGGATAAATAAAGTTAGGAATACTTACCTTTGAAGATGAACCCACTGAGTCTCAATCTATCCCTTTTCCAAGGTGCTTTGTAAGAGGTTGTTATGATATGTAAGAGTAACAAAGAAAAGTCAAATTTAGGTTACATAACCTATCAATGCATCCAAAAGACTTATCCACAAGACAAGATCCATATCTCCAAAGAAAGTTTGGAACCCTAAACTTTGCATCTCAAGTAGAATGGTCAATAACCAAATGTTCATTCACTCTTACTTCTTCATATTCTTTTCATAAAAATGATGGAAATGAAATTGTATATATAGGAAGATTTGACCCTTGACACTTCCAAAAATCCCAGACAATAAGGTCAACCAAATCAACCTAGCACAATTTAAGATAATTATTCACTAGTTCATGAACTAGGTTGGCCAAAGGCCAAGCTAATTCTTAAGTGAAAATAACCCAAAATTCTATAGGGTTGAACCAGTTGACCTAGCATAATCAACTATCAAAAATATATTAAGGTGAGCAATAGGAAGATAAAATGTAGAAAGTGACTGAAAATGGTACAAAAGAGAAGAATAAGCTTAGGGATAATGGTTTTAGGAGACAAGTGTGTAGATAACAAATGAAAAAAGGGACAATAATCTTATGAAACAACAATGGTCTACCCACCCCTTTCTCATTGCACCCCTTAAGGTGTGTACTCAGAGAGATTGAGACTCGACAAGTTCTTACAAGATACAAAGTATCAAAAATTGATAAAAGTTTGAAAATATTACGTGTATACATATGCCCCACTCGAAGCTCATCACATGTCACGTGAGTGCAACATGGGATGGTGCTCCAAGAATAGAACATGATAAAACATAACATTGATGCAAAGTAAAGTACAATAAGCAACAAAGAAGATAAATGAAAGGATAAGATTGAAAAACACATACCTTTACTTACCTTAGCGATATATATAAAGAAGTAGACTGCAAGAAAAGTGAAGGCATCTAATGTGAAGAACATTAGGTAAACCTCTAAAAGTTAGTGCAAAAAAATAGCCAAAAAATCAAAATGTTTAGAATATAGGCATATAATATTGGATAATATTCTATGTACCATCAAAATTCTAGAAATTTTTATGATTTAGAAAATGGATGAGTAAAAACAAAGATAGAGGCAAAACAAGGAATTTGATGGGAAAGATTTGAAAGTTTAAGATTTTTGAAAAGTAAGTTTAAATAGGTTGAAATGAAAGCCATTTGGTATTTTTGACTTGTGAAGGAGAGAAAAAGAGCTCTAGGAGACAAAAATGAGCTAAGATGGTGAGGAGATGACAAGCTAGATGAGAGGGACCTCTAGTGGTAGCAGGTGAACTATAGGTAAGCTATTGTAAATCTCAAGCTAGTTTTTGAATATTTTAGTGATTTAAAGTGTATTTTTGAAATTTATAATTTAAATCATTTCTAGACTTCATAATGAACCCAAATCAGATGCTAAGGGTAGGAAAAATCATTTAGGGAAATGTGTTTGAAGGGTTTGAGGAAATAGCTACCAAAAGGCATTTATTTCACAAAATGTAAGGGGTTGATAGGGAAAAACAACTAGGTCAACCTAGTTGACCTAGTAGACTGAAAAGTGTCAAAATCCACACTATTGACCTAGTAGGTACGTGCTAACATTATATGTTTTCTTGACTATCATCTTAGTACATTATTGTTGACCTAGCAAAAACATCTAATATGACAACTTAGCACTAAGATGGGAAAAATAAAGGGGTTGTCTTAGATTTTTAAGTCAATCAAGTCAAAAATAGGGAGATTTTGGTCAAACTAGTGTTTAACCAGGGAACCATAATAGTATGAAAATGTGTGCAAATGGCCAAAAGAGTGCTTGAATGGACTAGAATGATTGAGTGAGGGATAGAAGGGTCGAGTAGCCTAAAAATAGGTCTAATTGATTAAAAATTAATAGATGGAAACAATTAGGCTTGTTTTTATATTTGAAAAGAATTTATTTTGATTATAAATGACATAGAAGATCTAATACATCTTTTGTTGTTTCTTGATTGTAGGGGCATCTAAGATTTTGGTGTTTGGTAGACACATCCTGGCTTCTTGACTTACTAGAGCAATTGTTGATAGAGAATAGAGCTAGATTGATTATGATAGGTTTAGGAGGTATAACAAAGATGGTTAGGATACCACTTAATTAAGATATACTAGTCATGTGCCTGGGATGCTAGGAATGATTGACTAACACCTTCAAGTGAGAGGTGGAGGGGGAGACCATAGAGGTGGGTATCACCTTGAAAGATGTGCATGCCATATTAAAACTACCCATAGTAGGGATACTCTTAGTCAGATGAGTATTTCATAGTGAGGAGGAGAGGATAACCTTAACCATATGGGTGATAGGCTCGAAGATGATACACCCTAGATTAAGGGTGAATATGTTTGATGTATATATATCATAGGTTCTTGATATCTAAAAGGATTTGAAGGGACTTGTGACAACATGGGTGTTGTATCACAAGTTAGATGGCAAGGTACCATTATTTGTGGTAGCCTTGATTCAAATTATATTAGAGGAGAGGGTATTATATGATTTGGGATCTGTCATCTTGGTACAAATCATGCATGACATGTATGGGATGTTATCTAGAGGGTTAAAGTGAGACTGATTATATTATTGATGGCATGGATATATGAGATGTTCCCTAAGTATTGATCATCTAGTTTGCCACATGTGGTCAATGATAAGTTACCTTAGGTTTAGAGATGGAGAGAGGACTAGGTAACACTAGTCGTGTCTCATGTATCAACACTATGGATGGTGAGATGGGTAAATATTATATAACAACTATACAAGATAATTGCTATAATATGACCTAGTTAGGATACAATAGCACCAACTTTAGCATAGATAGAGATGATAGGGCACTGAACCTGGTGGATGGAACAACATCTGGTGGCATGATTATCAGGACAAATGAGATTGCCTCACCCATCAACACCTATAGTGATGCCCATATTTTGGGCTCGATATGTGTGAGAGCCATGGGGAGGGGAGGACTAGGGCTATCAATTGCTAGGCTGACACTTTGAACACATCGTGAGAGACCATGGAATGGTCAAGCATGATAGGTAGTAGAGCGAGAGGATATAAATGTGGAGGTAAGAATACCAGAGATACCACCACTAGCTCTATATTAGGATCAATGACCACTATAAACATGGCATCAATAAAGGTAGAAAGAGTAGGAGAGAGTGGAGACTATCACCATCTTAGATGACCTAATAGGTGGGATAGAGTAGAGTCAGATGATAGAGAGATCATCCAGGCATAAACTAAGATGGTTACAAGTGATGACTCTAGGTTTGTTTTTAGGCAAAGACCTATAAAGGAGGTTCTTGGAGGATGCATATATAGGGAGACCATGCACGATGGTCATGTAGATGGTGATATAGTATTATTTGGCACATAGACAAGTAATAAAAGATGGTTGAATTTTTTGAAGTTATTTTGAGATAGACTAAAGATAGATAGATTTTGAGATATATCAGTGATATAATATCTATTTGGTTTGATTTTTTTAGGTGTTGTAGAGGATGAGGATACCAAATAGGTGTCCTTATTGAGGGGATCACTCCATGATATCCTAGATGAGATGTTGACACCATATGACGCTGCTACACTATAGGATCCTAGCATACCATCTGCCCCAACTCAAGTGAGCTAGTTTATACTAGCTAGAGAGGCTGCATGGTAGTTATGAGTGTATAATAAGAGGATACAACCATAGACAGAGATGGGTACAGGAGAGGCATGGGAATGATAGACCCTGACTAAGGAGAGAGTAGAAAATATAGTGATTGTGACACAAATGGGATAGGCACAGGCTTAGAAGAGAGTGACACATGTAGTAACCCTAACCCATATGACACATGTATAGGAGAAGGAGATGGAGATACATCTAACGATCCTAGCCTAGTTAGCATAGGTGCATGCTCCAGTGGATCATCTATAGGGGTAGATATTAGTATTGAGATCTCAGACAACCTCTTTATAGCATTCTATTTAGAGGGGTAAGGTTGAGGCATCTACAAGTAGCATGGCTAGGCCATGAGATAGGTAGAATGGGGCCTAGCCATAGAGCTGGAACATTGTATATGCTTGTATTTTTGTATTAAAACTCATGATATATGTGTGTGTGTGTGTGTGTGTGTGTGTGTGTGTGTGTGTCACATTTTGGTATTTGGATATTGATTATATGTGTTGTCATTATGGTTGTGGTTATTGATGTTGGGAAATATTTATTTTTAGCACATGTATTTAGATATTTATAGTATATGCCATGGGAAATAGACGAGTCTTGTTTCTTTTCTAGCATTATGTAGGACACATGCATGGTTAAAAATAAATAGGTAAAAAAGGACTTGGTAAAATATAATCAATCATAAACAAATGTACTACACACTATTTCACACTGGAAAATGTGTAATAAAAAGAAAATGACTAAGTATAAAGAATCAAAAAGAATGGTAAACAAGATGGTAAATTTTTTATTTTTAAACCAAGTGAAAGATTGGCACTAAATTAAAACAAGTAAAATCACACTAAATCACATTGGGAAGTATAAAAATAATGTAATAAAGTGGAAAATCTGTTGAAAGAATAAAATAGTATTAAAAAAAAAAATTAAGTTAATCAAAAATACTAAATCATGTTGGGAAGTATAAATGGAAAACAAAAGTGGCAAAACTTGGCTTAAATTTATCACATTAATTCAAGCTGGGGAGTATGAAAATTCAAGAAACAATTGGATTCTTACATGTAATAAAAAAAAGAAGAAGATAAAAGATGTGAAAAAGAAATGAAGTAAGCATAAAACATACTAAATAAATCTATCAATCATGTTAATGACATGTAACTTCATAATCGATCACATCTTATCTCATATTTGACACATGTAATTTTGATTTTAACTTGGATTATTGGAGAATTTTGTGAGGAAGGCCAGGTCCTATCCATGGTCTTATAATGCAACTCACAAAGAGAACACCAATGAGGTGGAATAAATGTGAAAATTTTGAAATAAAAGATGTTGGTAATAGGAATGTGAAATTGTGGTAATTTTGGTAATTTGTGAGGAAGGCTAGGCCCTATTCGTGGTCTTACAATGTAACTCACAAATGGAATCCCTAGGGGAGTGGTCAGTGAACAAAATAATATTTCTCAAGAGGAAATATGAGGAATGTAGGGAATGAAAAAGGTAATGTAAAAATCATAACTGAGGCATCTTATGAGAAGACCTTAGGAGATAGGAGGCATATTAAAGACGTGAAAATTCACTAAGTGACTAGTGACCATCAATGTATAAAGGAAACCTATTTGCTATAGACACAAAGCTTTGTACGCAAAAAAACATGCTACTAAGATCATCTCATGAAGGTATATTGGTACTAGAAAAATAAAATGGACCTACCTTCCCCTGACTTGTTCTTTGATCCTCAGGCTCCCTTATAGAGCCATCTGTCTACTGTAAAGATTGGGTATTTGCATTAGAAAGTAGGTAGCACTAAAATATTATTTTATTCTCTTTTGCTAATCTATTGGCCTACCGCACCCCAATGGACCTCAGTTCTATCAAGAGGCCAACTGTGGAGTTTGAGCTTCGACTACAAGAAGGAGATGTGATTTGAATTACATCTTTTAGTTTGATTGGGATTTTAATAATTTTGGAATGTTTTTGCCTTTTATATCATCACCTTTTGTTAATGATTTGGATTTTGAATGTTTTTAAGGCTTTTTAATATTCCTCTTCCATATGGACTTGAAGTGACCAAACATGAGAGATAGAGTGATACACATGAATGATCTATAGGCTTAGGCTAAAGGAAGATAAACAACCAAAGACAAGATTGACTAGGACACTTAGGCTTGACAATGAACTAACATGTTATTTCAAGTCTCAACTGTATATATGATTAGTTTTTGAAAAGTGAAAAAGGGAATAAAGGAGATCTAAATTAGATCAGTAAAAGAAGAATATCATGAGATTAATTGTTTACTAACTGATTAAATGGTAAAGAGGGAATGACTACAAGGAACCAGGTGTGTATAACCAAGTCACAATGACAATTAGCTGTGAAAAATAGAGATAAGAAAGCAAAAAATAAGAGAAAGTAAAGGAGTTTTAAGAAAGAAACTCATGAAGGAAAATAAAACAATGATAAATAAGACATTTATAGGAAAACAAAAATGATAGTATAAGCAATATATAATGCAAAAAGTAAAGTCATCATCTAAGATAAATAAGAATTTAACATAATGTTAAATGATGTAACAAATAGATAAAGATAATATTGGATAACATGTCCAATCCAAATGAAAATGTAAGAACACCATGAAAGTGTTCATAAAATGATAGATTTATCCACACACATTATCCATAACATCTGATAAGTCTCTATGAAGCTGGAGACAAACTATTTCTAATGTTTCATCAATCTTCAATAAAAAAATGGGAAAATACTTCTCATCTAATCTCCTTAATAGAAAAGGTAGGAATGTTAGAAGGATTGTGCTAAGGAGGGATATTAGTCAAGGGATGCTCAGAAGAATTCATGAGAGTAGACTCTACTAGAAATGTAGGAATCATTGTTATGGAAGGATCCACAAGTGAGGGATTCATAGGTAGAGAAAGATCTATAGGTGAGGGAAGGTCCATAGGTGAAGGATTCACAGGTGAAGGAATAAAAGGCAATGAAGGGACCTTAGGAGGGGATGTAACCATAAGAGGTGGAACCATGGGAGAGTAAGGGAGAGCCTTCTTGAAGGAATAACCTATGGGAGGAATAGATAAAGGGGTGGGAATAGCTATAAGGTGATCTTTAAGGTGTTACTAAAAGATGTGGCAGTGATTGGTGTGATGGGTGCCACATTGGTGCCAAAGATAATACACCTCTCCATACTTAATAATATACTCAAGTACTACCTTTGGGGGAGGTATGGCCTTGTTTTAGGATTGAGAGGTAAAGTGATGTAAAGTATCAATATATTTTTGTAGCTTGTGATAATGCATGGAAGAGTGGTTATCTGTGTCATGGAAGCAACATATATGCCTATAAGTAGGCTTAGTAGAATTACTCAGGAAGGAGCATCAACCCATTTGGAGGGAAATAGAGCCATCTAAAGTAAAGGAAGCAAACCATTACCAAGAGAAGGTGATAGTAAGGAATGAACTAGATTAGGCTCAATAGGAGTAATGAGATCAGAAACAACGATAAACTCAGTGATAATGGGAGTAGAAGTAGGCTCAACTATAGCAGGAGTAAGAATGGGCTCAACTATAGCAAGAGTAAGAATGGGCTTTGATGTGGGATCTATTAAGGGAGGTGCAAGGTCTACAAAAGGTCTAAGAAGGGTCACATGCATCTCAGGGGTAAACAAGCTATAAGGGTCAAGGTACCTAGAAAAGAAATAAGGCCTAGTCATAGCATGATCAATGAGCATACTCCTATGAGGTTCCTAAAAAATTGGAGGTGTCAAAAACATCTCTACCCTATGATAAATAGGAAAAATACTAAAATTAGGAACTCTAAATGATGAAACATGGGAATAATCACTAAAATACTGAAGCAAAGATGAATGATAATGGACAATCTTAACATCATAGGCTTGAACAAGACTACCTAGGAATGGATCATCTAAGGTGTAACCATCATCATAGTTAGGTGTGTGAAAATCAATGATGCACATAGGGATAACTTTATCATCTGATGAAGTGTGATGAATGGAATGTTGAGTCTTAGTCAAGAAAATGAGAATATCATCATAGGGAGGTTTGCAAGAATGACGCTGTAATGAAATAGGAAGCTAAGAGATGAGATGAGGTGATATATTAGAAGTTTTAATCTTTAGGTCAATCTCATTGGGTTCATCATCATCAAAATATAATAGGTTAGGAGGAATATTCCCAATTAGTTTAGAATGACCATTGTAACCTAAAGTGGAATTGATAAGAAAATTGAATCATTGAGACTCAAAAAATGGAACACTAGACAAAGGCTCAAGAGTAAGAATCTTGAAGACACCATGATCTTGAAATTGTTTGAAATTCCAAGGGTTAGTGTCACCTTAAATCCTATAGATGGCTCCATTATCATGGAATTTAATGCATTGGCAATTGGAAAGAGCAATGGCTCTCATATGGTGAGTCTATGGCCTGCCAAGCAAGATGTTATAAGAGAGAGGAAAGTTAAATATCATCACCTTCACATGAACGTTGATAGGTGGGATAGTAATTGGAAAGCCCACACAACCTAAAGGAGGAATTTAAATTTGATCATATCGTTGGCATATATTTCATGTGGTTTTGAGATTGCATTTAGATTATCCAAGGGTTTTGATTAAATCTAAAGAGGCAACACAAGTGCCTAACCTCATCAATCAAAGCACACTTGACTTGGATATTGCTTATTTGGACACTAATAGATAGAGGATGATCATATTTACAAAGCAAAATCTCATCAGGAATCATAGAAGTGATGGGAATTTTAAGGAAAGATAAGTGTCCATTGTTTCATCAATATGGATGGACATCTCTTCACATTATTATAATATGCTTTCTTTAGATCTAGATAAGGTTTCTTCTCATCCTACTAGGAGAGGACGAGGGATGTTAATTTCAAATAAGAGTTGCATAAGATGGTTTTTATGATGTGGAGAGGTACTCATAACGTTAAGAAATGAAATTTTGGATGGGAGATTAGTGAGTTCCATGATGGGATCCCACTTGTAATAACCCATGAGGAGATTATTAGAAATAGGTGCATAATTTTGAAGGAGGTCCTCGAAAGGAGGAGTTGAAGTGCATTGGACTTTGTGTTGATAAGAAGGAGAAGGTTTAGAATAAGGATGTAAATTATGTTTTAAAGTTGAAGTAGTTGGTTTAGGTTGGTGTTGAGAATTGATAGAAGAAGTATTAATAGAATCTTGATTATCATTAGTGTTAGGTAAAGAAGATGGAGGGATGGTAGAAATAGAATGGGAAGTGTTATCCAAGGGAGGATTTTTAAGTGGTTCATAAAAGGTTATAAGGTCATCTTTCCCTAAATCATTTAAATGAGTTAAAGAATAATCCAAGATAACACAAAATGTGTAAGATAATGGAGGAGTGTAGATAGGTTGAGGATCAATCAAAGCAACCACCCTTCACATAGTAGTCATATTAACCACATTCTCTTTAGAAGTGGGGTCAACAAGACTTTCTACATTGTTGGTGGAAGCAGTGGGCTTGTCTTGGGTATCTTGATTAAGTTGATGATTATGAAGATGGTATTTATAAATAGCTAAATGCACATTAGCTTGATTTAAGGCTTGAGATTTAGTATGTGTTTCATGATCCTTAAAATCAATGTCATAGGCTTGTTGACATTTTTGAATGATAGAATCATGATCAAAATTAGGACCAAGAAGAAAATCCATAGCTAAATTATGAAGCTGCCTACATGTCTTATAAGAATGACCCCAACTAGTGTGAAACCAACAAAACTTGTTGGGATCATACCAAGATTTCATAGAATGAGTGGGATTAGGTTCTCATGGTAGAGGCCTAGGTAGATGCTTAAATAATTTAGTTGAGGATAAAGTATTGTGAATATTGATGGTATTAGGTGAAGATACATGAGGATTGGTGTATTGTTGAGAAGGGGGAGTTGGTTCTAAATATTAGTTAGTAACAATAGCTTGAATAGTGTGAATGGTGTCATAAGAGTTTGTGACACCATCATTAGTAGCATTACAATTTTTGTTTTTAAGTAAAATGCGAGGACCCACAGAAGGTTGGGGTGGTTCAAATTGATGTATAAGTAAATATTAATGTTTAGCTTAGTCAATATCCTCCTCCAAGGTATGTGGAGAGAAAGTGTGGACCTAATATTATAACTTGGGAAAAAGAGCATTGGTAAAGAGATGGAAAAGGTTGACATCAACCATGTTGTGTTCACATTTCTTGGATAATGTTTTCCACCTTTTAACAAAGGCTTGGGTGGTTTCATTTTCAATTTATTTATAATTTAAAAAATTGGCCAAAGTGTTTTCAAGAAGATCACTATTTTGGAACTCTTAGACTAAAGCATTTACTAAATCTTCTAAACTAGTAATAGAATGAGTTTTAAGTTGGTTGTACCAATCTAAAGCATCACCCATAAGGGTTTTGGCTAGGAGCTTTCTAAAAATAAAGGTGTTCAAGGTGTATAATGCCATCATCATCTATGGTGCTAGTATTAATGATGGGACCATTGCCTAACCTAGTGGCTAGAGGTGTTGGAGTACCACCCCTAGATAGATGCCAAGAGGATAATCACCTCAGATCTTAGCTTCCCATTTCAAAAAATATATTATGAAATGGCCATGAACTTACTAAAGTATCATGTCATGGAAAATACTATAGAGCATGTGCTAAAGTATGAACTACAATAACATGTGTGGGGCATAACCTAATCAGAGTGTAGGGTAACCTAGTTTGTGACCACTTTACTTGATCATGCCCATACTTAGTACATAGAATTTGACCCTAACTAGGATATGGTTGATTATAATACCCTGAAAGAGGTGTTCTTAAAGAAATTTGACATACTAGAGTTTGAACAACAAAACATAGTCACACTCAAAGAGATTACCTAAGGGCTCTTAGAAAGTGTGCACTTAAATGATGTAGGGTTCAAGACTCTCTTATAGAATATCATTTATGACATTCACCCTTCCTAGCATGAAAAATGGTTTTATTATAGGATTTATCATGCCATTCTGAAGAGTGCTTTCCATGAAGAATTTTATAGACCCTCATAAATTGATTGAAGCCATGCTCAGAGCTGAGGTAGTCAGAAGCATTGATACTAGGATTAGCCAATTTATGAAAGCACAAATTGTATCTATGGCCTCTCAGATCCAAAATCTTATTGCTAGCTTGTTATAAGATGTTCAAAGTGTATTATAGTGCACTAACTATGAAGTAGAAGGAAATAATAGGAATAACTACTCTTGAATGAATGTGCACACTTTAATTCTAAGCTACGAAGTCTATCGAGAGGTATATGATGTTCAAAACTACCCTTTATTAAATTACACCATCTAGGTCAACATAGCCATCTATTATCAGTTGTGTGATGCCTACACCCATACAACTGCTAATTATTGGGTGATTGATGATATGTATGAGAACATAAAAAGAGGTGTAAGGCAAGCCACTATAACAATTAGAGGGTAGGATAACCAAAGAAATGAAGGATATGATCAACAAAATATAGGTTTTGGGATCAAATAAGGTGCTAGAGGGTAAGGTGGAGGATGTGGTGGTAGAAGGTTCCCACGTTGCTCATGTTATAAGTGTGTCTCTATAAAATACTATCAACATGATTGCCATACACATCACACATGTGGGTATTGTCAAGTGTTCCATAAGGTCAAGGAATGCCCTGACCTGTACAAGATTAACCTAAGATAGGCTTGGAATAAACAACAGTGAAAGAATGATTAGGCATAACCAAAAATGAAAAAATGGACCTTGAAAGCACAATTGACCAACACAAAGGTAGTCAAGCTACATACAACTACTCATATCAGATTCACCACTCAGTTGCCAATTATACCAATACTCGAGTTGCACTTAGAATATGGAGATAAGGTTCACACTGAGCACATAGCATGGCCTGAACCTAAAGTTGGACCTTACCCAGACCCAAATACACCAAAAATATGTATTTTAGTAGGCTATGAGTGTCATTCAAAACTTGCAAGGGGAGCTCCAATTAACACAAGATCTAAAGGTGTAGGATGCTACCTCTCAAAATAAAAAGGACAACCAAGAATTTGAGATACAAGAGTTGACAAAGATCCTATTCCTCTTGCAAATAGAGGGAATGATACCCTTATTAAATAACTTACTCTTGGAGAATACATGGTAGAAGCTAGTTTAAGTCATTGCACTAGACATGGAGAGGGTGTGAGAAGTTTAACATACACATAATGTAGAGTATGACCAAGAAATCCTCATTAATGCCACTATTAATGGATGGTCTATCTGTGAGCTCATTGTAGACATAGACACTGAGGTCAACAAATTGACCAAGAATTCTTGGGAAAAAATGGGTAGACCAGCCTTGAGGCCTTCTCCTCATGTAATTTTCATGGCTAATAAGACTTGGGTGCAGCCCATTAGAATTCTGAAGAGCACAATTGTAGATATCATAGGCACTAAATTCTACACTGACTTCGAGGTGATGGAGTTAACAGAACATGATAACTATCCAACACTTTTAGGAAAGCTATGGTTCTATGCAAATAACATAGATATGTGATTCAAAAGGCACTACATGACTTTTGAGAATGGAAAAGAGAGGGTAATTATACCCCTCTCACAAGACTAAGTGCCCCCCTATATTGAGAGTGTGGACTTTAAGGATGAGATCAACCACATATATAACATCACAATGTAAGGTTCCAAGACTCTAAAACCTGATGATCAAAGATTCATCTCTTAGGAAGATTGACAATTAGTTTCATACACCATCAAAATTGCTTATGACCATTGGGTTGAGGAAGCCTATGAGACCACTGGTTGAAGGTTCCATTTAGTGCACATAAAGGTGCCAAAACCAGTAAAGATAGGCTAGTTCTAGATTGATTGCACTTCAAAAAAATGGGTCCATTGTGCCAAGAAAAAGGGAAAGAGAGTGTTTTTCCTTAATAAAGGTAAACTTTTAGTGCTCCTAAGATATGAGGGGATAAATCTAGTAGAAGAGTATGTCTGAGACCTTGAATCATGCATCCCAAAAGAAGTGGATAGGATGGGCACATTGGTGTATACATTGAAGAGTACTACCACTCATTAGTGGTCAATGTAAAGGCCTAGCTTGATAACTTGGCAAGATGTGATGGTTTCCATTTTCACTAGATTCAGAAAGAGAAATGAGGACGTGGACATCTCAGCCTACTCTGGCGACTCTAATCCTATAGTACATGTAGACCTTTGTGAAGAAAGGTGGACTGTCTATGGTGAAAATTCCCCAAAGAACCTATGGGTGCATACCTTCTATAGGACGTTGAATACTTGGTCATGATCATGGTATGTTGTCAATGAGATGAACCATAAGACAACCAATTGGGATGCCCTTAAGGAGTGGTTTTTCCACACCTTCTCATTTTCTTTGTAAAATCGTGTACTAATTGAGCCACTACAGGTAATTCAAAGGTCAATGTTTGAAGATATTATAATATTAGAGGAACACCTAAAAACTATGTTTGATGAAAAGGGGTTGTTGCTCCTAACCTTATTTGAAGAGTAACCCTTAACAACAACTTTAGTGATGAATATGAGGATGCATGGAAGTGCACAACTAGACAAATTTGACAGGAAAAATGAAGTTAGTAGGCCAAATTTAGGATAGAAAACCAAAAGAAAAAGACCCTACCCACATTAGGATAGAAAAAATTGAGGGCATTAGACAAGTTAAGGATTTACATCAGGAGAAGAATGAATCCTACTATGTCTCGTTAAAAAATACCAAGGTAGATATCAGCTCAGAAGGGGAACCAAAAGATTGTTACTCTGGGTGCATATTAGTCTAATGTGGAACTAGTGCATATTATGGACCTCCTAAAGGAATTCCAAAACTTGTTCCTTAATAACTATAGAAACATGAAAGGCACACACCCATACCTGGAAAGATTAACATTAAGATAGTCAATGGTATGAGACCTGTTAAGAAATGACCCTATAGGATTAAACCCAATCTTTTCAACAAGGTCAAAATAGAGATTGATGGAATGCTATCCACAATCATCATCTACTGTGTACAATAATTTGAGTGTGTTAACCCCATGGTCATCATAATTAATAAGGATGGGCACATTTAGATCTTTGTTGACTATAGATTGTTAAATGTTGCCTGCATAACTGACCCATTTATAACTCTATTCATTGATGAAGTCTTGGATGGTGTTGCATGTTATGAGATATACACTTTCATTGATGGGTTCTCAGGGTACTATCAAGTCTATATTGAAGAGGAGGACAAGTCCAAAACTACCTTTGTAATAGAATGGGGCTATTTTTCTTACAATGTGATGCCCTTTAGACTTAATAATGCACCAATTATGTTCTCTTGAGTGGTGATCACCAATTTTAAGGGCTTCATTCACAAGTTCCTCCAAGTTTAATTAGATGATTGGACTATGTATGGGCTAGTGAAGGATCATTATGAAAAAATTGTGCCTAATGTTTGAGAGGTGTAGATAGTTGTAGATCTCTTTGAACCTCAAGAAGTGTGTCTTCACAATGCCACTTAGCACTTTGCTCAGGAACATTGTCTACAAAGATGGTTTGATCATTGATCTAGTGAAGATCAACATCATCCTTTAGGTCTAGACTCCATCAACACAGAAGGAATTTCATGTATTTCTTGTCTATTATGGGTACTATAGGAAGTTCATAAATAACTATGATAATATTTCCATGCCACTAGAAAAGCTCTTGTAAAAGGATGGCCTATTCTATTGAGGCATAGAACAGGAAGATGCATTTGAGACCCTAAAGCGCTAATTAAGAAGTACACCAATACTATAATTTACCAAATAGAGGACTCATTTACATGTCCATGTTAATATATCTGGTACTATAATCAGAACCATTCTAGTGTAACCAAGCGAAGGCAAAATGGACCATCCCATTTCTTTTGCAAGTAAAAAGCTGACCAAAGTAAAATAGAACTACACCACAACTGAGTGTGAGGCACTTGCTATGGTTTATACCATAAAAACATTTTGATAGTACCTATTGGTGATCCCATGCATCTTTTTCATTGATCATGAAGAACTTAAGTACCTCAAGAATAAGCTCATTATACATAGTTGCATTTATTGATGGATTGTTTGTTTTACAAGAGTTTTATTTATCTTTTATAGTAAAATTGGGAAAATATAACTTAGGCCCAAACCATTTATCTTGCATTAAATATGCTATGCAAAAATGCCTATTAAAGATGATATGCTTGACGTGCAACTCTATATGGTCTAGCACATCCCAGAAGACTTGGTCGAGATCACCACATTTTTGATGTCTCAATCTGCACCCCAAATTATGATGAACAAAAAGAAGAATAACCTCACAATTCACACCACCCATTTTCAAATAATTAGTAGAGAATTATATAATTTGAACCATGATGAGGTCCTATGTTGATGTGTCTTGGAACACAAATGGGACTTGGTCTTGCAAGAGGTGCCTGAGGGGATTATTAGAGGCCATTGAATTGGGGATGTTATGAGACACAAGGTTGTAAAATTAGGCTTATGGTATACAAATCTATTCCAAGATGATAGATATTATTCCAAGGCATGTGACATCTACTAACACACAAGAAAGCCAAACCACTAGGATGAGATGCCTCTCATCCCCATCCTTGCCTAGGCACCATTTGAAAAATGGACCATAGATGTTTTTGGGCCTATTACTCCCTCTCTAAGGTGGACATGCATATGATACATTCTATTGGCCATATATTACTTCACCAATTGGGTCGAGGCAACATCGACCAAAGATTGCACAACCACTACCACAATAAGGTTTATCTAATATAACATCATTAGTCATTATGGATGCCTGCTTAGCTTGACTAGCGATCATTATGTGCATTTCATCAATGCAACCATTCAAATCCTACTAACTAAATATATGGTGGTACACTATAAGATAATACGTTATCATCCCCAAGTGAATATCACCACTAAGGAATTCAATAAGATATTAGGAACATGACTCACAAAGATATGCAATGTTAGTCACAAAGATTGGGATGACCATGTGTCTATGGTATTATGGGCCTACCACATGATGTATAAGCACCTAAATAAGGCAACACCATTTCAATTGGTGTTTATCATAGTGGTTATTTTACCCATGGAATTTTTAGTTCCCTTATTATACATAGAATGAATTGATTGATTGGATGACCAAGAGTATTTGAGCACATGCATGGAATACTTAGAGTGCTTAGATGAGACACGTACCCAGGCAAGATGGAGCTAAAAAATATAAAAATCATGCCAAAATCTATGGCATGATAAGCACATCAAGCACAAGGTACTTACTTAAGGAGCAATGGTCTTGTTATATGACTCAAAGTACCTTAAGCACCCAAGCAAGCTACAAATTAGGTGGATGGGACCTTATCTCATCCATAGTATATTGGAGACTAGTGCATGTAATCTACACATGTTTATGTGTGAAATAATCCCTTGGAATTTCAATCGCAACATATTGAATCCCTATATCCACTAGGATGGCACTTGCACCATTAGATACTAACTTATCGATCACAAGTTAGGTTGCCTTTTATTGACCATAATAAAATTTGGTGCAAGCCAAATGTTTCCTTATGTTTTATGTTGTTTATGTTGAGAAAATAATCATGAAAATTTTAGGTCCCTGGGATAACTCTTTAGGAACTAACACACATAAATCCAATTAGGTGAGTTGAGCATGGATGCTTTCTAAAGCACTTGAGGCTAGACACCTAAGTTTATGGGTGCATTAAGTTTTCCAAGATTAGATAGCTAAGAGTACTAAGTTGAGAAAGGGAAGCACACAAGATGCTCATGCATAATAAATTGAGAAGAGATAATGAAGCACTAGAGGACCAATGAAAAAATTTATATGGGGTAGGGAAGGCTAAAGTAAGAGATAGAAACATCAAAAAAGCAACCAAGAGAGGCACATTTGAAGAGAAGCACAACACTAAGGAGATGGAACTGAAGACGCTGAATCACATGCATGTGAATTTTTATGCCCAAATTACCATAAGAAGGGTGGAGGTCATGCTAAGGTAAACAAAGTGAAAGATAAATATTGTCTAGATAGTTGGTACCACCCAACAGTTAGTGAGAAGTGATCATTTGAATCACTTATCACTTCATCAAATAAGCCATTAAGAGAATTTAATAACTATGATGGTGGAGGCACAAAGATCCAAAATAAATGAGAAGGTGGGGTCGATTTTTATGGATTTTATGGGTTTAATATATTACAATAAATCCACATACTTCCATGCCATTACTCACTAGCCATTAATGGGTTAGCTGAAAATAAGGTATACAGAGGTGAATGGCACACTGGACTAGGATACAAACCTTGAGATAATTTGAACCCAAACATAGAGCCAAACACAAAAACAAACCAAAACCAAACTAGAATCAAACTAAAAAGTTCTACCATAAGTGAAAACTAGAGTATCCATAGCCCCAAATGAGAATGGTTGAAGTAAGATAGAGATTGTGTTCCATTTAGAATTAGAAAGAGGGTGAGTGGAAAGATATTGAGAGAGAAACTAAGTAGTAGGAATTTTTAAGAACATCTAGGCCACCATTAATGACACATGAATCTTGAGAGATAAATTTTTAATCATAGATCCCATGACTATGAAGAATAATAAAACAACATTAAGGGATTCAAGAAGATCAATCAACCACACTTTAATAGTAGTCAATTTAGAATGGGAAAGAAATGGCTAAGTTCAGGGTCATCATAGGCATAAAAAGATGCCAATAAGGCATGGATGGTAAAATAAGAATACACTAAAAATAAATAGGCACAACTAGTAGAAGGTGTTAGAATAATGGTGGTACACCCAAAACAAAGAACTGAGCTTGCTTATAGAAAAATGCAATTCTGCCCTGAGGTCATAGTGGGGGAGAAATTGGTATCCTTTACACACACATGCATATTAAAGGAATACAAATATCAGATGCCAAAAATGCATAGGAACTCAACTAGGAATAAATGGTTGATATAGGAAAGAATACCAAGGTAGGTACAACACTATTTTACATCTCCATTTGAGACAAGTTGGAAATAATAGACATGATCCAATTGTATGATCTGCCATGTTTTGGCAAGCTAGAGGAATTGGTGTAATTCCTCCTCTCACACATCCATGACAAAAAAATATATTTCATAAGGAGGTAAATGTAAATATCAACATGCCTCATCAATAATATCATAGGAATCCTAGGCATAAGGGTAGACATCCACAAAATGATGGAGGATGATGTGGAGGTAGAGAGGGTCACAAATCTCCTAGGCTAATACAAGGCATGGTTCACATTTATGATCAAGGACATATAGGACCCTAACATGAGGGCCATGATGCCCTTGGTTAACTCTAAGATATGCTCTAGTGGATGTTGGTTCAACATCAACAAGACCTACTTGTGCATCACCCACCATATGGTGCAAGGGGAAAATTTCAACATCTCCATGTTTATTGTGGAGGAGATTGTTAAGAACATGTTGGAATGCCACAAGGCATGTGAGACTTTTTAGTGTGGGTCCATGTTGATATTAATTATGATGAAGGAGATAAACATGCCTAATAACAATGATGACAACCTTTGGGTGTTCCCACACACAATGACTCCTTGATGCTAAATTACCAAGATTTCATCCACCCTCGTGACTTCTCCCAATAATAAAAGACAAGGGTTAAAGGGTGGTGTGATAGGTATATTGAGGCATTTGAAATTAAATGGTGTATCTCATAGGAGGTCCCCCAACATATGGTGGGAATGGTAACCTTCACCATCATGCAAAATTTATGTGTAGTACACCTAACACTCAGACAAAAACTTGTACGATTGGTTGAAGTTACCTTACATGTTTTCCTCTAAATTTTTCATAGAAGTGCTAAGGAGGATTCCTAATGCACAACATCCAGAGATCCTAATGAAGACCATAAATTAAGAAAGGAGAAGGTCGAGACACTAGTATGTGTGCCCTAGGTCTAAGCTCATAAAAGATAAGGAGGATGACTCTGATCGAATGGACCTCTATCTCCTCTAGAGGGAAATAATAACTAGGCACATCTTCAATCTATATTATGAAATGAAGCTACACAAGAAGGGTCCTATTGTGGAAAAAGATGATGATCACCCCCTCTTATTAGGTGATGAAGGGAAGTCAGTGCTGAAGATGTAAGAGAAGACCCCTAAAAAGAAGTGGGGAGAGACACTTGAGGATATTAAGGAGCACATCAGGTTGAGTATTGCCTTTGGTGAATAAAATACACCTCTAACTCCTAAGAAGTGCATGACCTTTGTGCCAAAGATTACTTCCTCTAGAAATAAGAAAAAAAAGAAGTCTAAGGGACCAGTTGTGCTCCCAACTATAACTATGATAGAAATGGAGAAGGAAGATAACTTCACACATGGGCTAGAGGAAGAAATTGAGGAAGAAAGCATAGGGACCTACATTGTGCAAGTCAAAGAAGAAGAGGATTCAAGCATCAAGGATGTTCAGGAGGCCCTCCAAAGTGGCACAACTATTAGGCTTGAAGAAGTAGAAGAGCCAGTGGGATTATCATCTAGAAAATAATCTTCCATACCACCTCCATGAATATAAGAGGATAAGAGAAGATTGTGGAATAAAATGGCCCTAAATGAGGAAGAAATTGATATGGCACTAGAACTTAAAGAGAAATGCATACATGTGAAGGAAAAATAAGTAGTCAAGGTAGAGAAGGAAAAAAAGGTTCCCAAGGGCACATGACCATCAATTAAAGTAGTCAAGCAAGCACTTTGTTCCCTCACCATCTAGGTAGAAGAAGATACATAAAAGGTACACCCAAGTAATGAAGGGGAACCTAAAGAAAAAGAAGGTGATATTGGTACCTCAAAACAATAAATGGAGACAATCAAGGAACCTCAAAAACAAGTTGATGATGGCATCGATGGAATTAACCTGGAGGTGAACATTGAGAATCCTCAGGAAGAAAAATTAGATGAATGGGAAAAGTCTAAGGAAGAAACCCCTAAGGAATAAATAGAAGAGTCCTCTAAAAAAAGCACTAAAGAGAGTGGTGGTACCAGTGAAGAGGAGGAAGAACAAATATAGGTATCCATCATCAAGAAGGATGATGTATAACTAAGCATAAGGGAAAGGGCATTGAAGGGATTAGGGGATGAAGACCTATATATGTTTGACACCATGCCCCCAAGCTACCACTACTAAGATGCACAAAAAAATTGAATTTATGTTTGATCATTACATGTATGAGCCTCACTTTGAGGTGCCTAAAGTGGCTATTTTGGGCATAAAATAACCTTAAAAAGGGCACAACTCCCTCATAATAAAACTATGTACAATTAACCCCGTATAATATATAAATACACTTATTAGGATGCCACTAAGGTTATGTGTCAAAATATAATCAATGATGGTAAGGAATAAAATGGAAGCAACTCTATAAATAAGCCCAAGAGGAAGCATGGGCCACTGAGTTCAAACTATAGTAGCTATGTGATTGCATAAAGATGATTGAACCATCCCTTCTAGTCAGTGTTAAAACTTTGAACCTCTTTGAGGTTGATAAGATCTATGTGCTAGTGGAGTAGATGCTCCCAAGGATGAAACCCAAGCTGGCACATGAAGAAGAAGATCCCTACACGATGCTATAAAAGGAGCTTGATACTAAGCTCAAAGAGGTAAAATACTTATTTTTAAAGCTATAAGAGGGAATAAATACAACTGATGTCATCTTCTTGAGCTTCCCCAAGCAAGTGTCAATCATAGACATGTGCCTCAAATGGACAAATGAGGAGAAGGATTAGATGCTAGTATAGGTGTACTCAATGAGTAGGTTAAAGCACACACACATCATGGGAAGTATTAATGTACTAATCACCCAAATCAAGGTCCAAAAATAGAACTTGGAAGCACTCTTCCATATTTTATAGACTAAGGCCTATGAGCAAGGAGCAATCCTAGATAGAAGTATGACTAAGGCTAAGGCAAATCTAGAGGGATTTAGGAAAGAGCTAGAAAAAATTGATGTGCTTGAGCTTAGTGTGGCCTCCAATAAAATAAATAGTGCCACTAAAGAAATCAAGCTTGAAATAAAGGGATTTAAAGACTTCAATGTTGATCTTAAGGAGACCATGCTCAAGTTATGTACCCCAAATACCTTAAACTAGAAATTTTATATGGGGTAATCTTGGGCCCCTTATTTTGGTAAGAATAGGATTTACACCAACACAACATACACATCAGTGTGATAAATAATTTTGAGTGATGATGAATTTTTGGCATCTTGGCATCAGTTAGAGGGATCCATGCATACCTTGCACCAACTGGTAGGTAGCTAACCAATTTCACCATTTTTGGGGCATCTTTCAGGTTAGGTGATATGTGGAAAGTGAAGAATGAACTTTCTAAGGTGATGAAGCCAATAGAATGATCACTAACGCTTTAACTTAGCACCCAATGTGCACACTCCACCCTAGTAGATACATTCCTATAGGGTTATAAAAGGAGCTTGAACTAGTGAAACAAAGCATGTGAAAATGATTCAATGAAGCTCTAGTAATTTGAGAGTGTTTTATATATGTTGTAATGTTTGCCAATAGAATTAGAAGTAACATGGATTCCATTAAGGATCCACTTGTATATGAACAAGCTTGTTTGTGATCCTATGGGACATTAAGTAGTATAATATTTAATGTATTTCCTATTATGAACTCTGTATTATTTAAAACTTAGATTAATGGCAATGATTGTTTCAACTAATTATTCTATCTGGTGTATATACATCTTGAATTTCTATTTGAATACATAGTAATTATAATATTGAAATTTCAAATATATATATGTTATGTTTATGTGATATTCTATTTTGTGTTAATAATGGCATCCCTATAATAGATTATGACATCAACCATAACTTGCCTATAGACTAAGTATATAGACTCTATGCCAAGTGTTCTTACCCCTGTTAGAAGTGCAAACCTAGTATGAATACTTAACATGAAAGAAGTCCTTTGACCCTTCTAGTGATTATATGATGCTAGGCTTAGTTTTCCAAAGACTTATGCCCCTATGACTCTATAACTAGTTCCCAAATAGGATTGCACCTACAAACCACTAAGCATAGTCCATAAAAGGCTTGTGCTTATGAATCTATCTAAATCCTTCTCTCAAATAACCAAGTACCATAATTAATGTCCTAAACCATGGCAAAAATATCCAAACATAGGCCATGGTTCCTTATCATCTATGTTTCATGTGTGTGCATAAGGCCTATTCCTTATGTGAATTGATGTCGGCGTAGCTGAGTGTAAAATGTTAAGTGTAGAGGGAATATCTCATGTTTATGCCTAAGTGTAATAAGTCCATAAATAACGAAGAAAGATTTGTGATCCCTAACCTATATCACTTTTCACCCATGAGAATGGTATTAAAAAAATGAAAATTTCCATTCAAGGATTGTAGATAATAAAAACATATCTTCATTTGACAAGGTCTCTTTCAGCCATGTCTGTAAATTCAAACAATCTAGATGTGCATGCAATAATCTCTATATTTATTGAAGATAATGACTCTTATGGTGCCTACATATGTATGAGATATTTTAAAGGGATTGTATAAACTATTGAGCATCTCATCTCATCTATTGAATGCATTCAAAACACCTTAAAACTCTTGCAATTTGACTGTCTTGAGCCAACTATCAAAACCAAACTATTAGACACCACACGAACTTAAACATGAAGAAACCTAAAAGAACATAGTATTTAAGAGATAAAGGGGTGTTTAAGATACCATTACCAATAATTTTCATGTATTAATGTATCTTTAAAACTTTGAATTTGAAGAAAACTAACCCTAGTAGGGTTTTGAGTCCTTTTAATGTTCTTTAAATTCTTAATAATTGTTCATAAACTTAAGGAGCCTAACTAGACAAAAAAAAACCATAAGGTGGAAGGTAATTATGGTACCATATTATGGTCAATATCTTGGGTCTCAACTTTCTCTCTCCTTAGAATGCCAAGTGAAAACTGGTTGACTGTCTTGAGCTACCAAGAAACTTGATGGAGAAATCAAGTGGGTTTTTGCATTGTTTGGCTCTATAGTTCCACTTTTTATATGGATATGTATCTAAGATGACCATGGGGACCCATGGAAGAGTTTATACATTATCATTTAATAGAAACCCCCTATAAAATACTTCCAAAAGCTTGATTTATTGAAGAATTTGACTATTCTACCCTTTGAAATAGCTAAGGATGGTGAAACAGTGACTCTTTAGCTTCTCTTGACTTGTACAAAGGTAGAGAAGTGTGTCAAAATATTTAACACCTCTTTTTGATTGAAACTCTTACAATAAATCCTCATTTGGCCATTGGAAATGATGAATGGTAGTTACAAAAAGACTTCCAACATTAGAAAGTAGTTATATAAGACCTTAGAGAAGGTGTACAGACACATACAAGCATGATATCATCATTTTATGTTAGATGACTTAAAAAAGACCTATATCCAAGAACCAAACCTTCACATTTACTATTCTATAGTAAGTGTCAACTCAACATTGGAATGCACAATAATACTAAAGTATTAAAATACCTTAATCTTGTCAAAATTACCTTAAACTCTCTAAATTTCTTAAAAAAATGTGATCAACTTACTTGTTTTACTTATTCGACCAATTTGATTAGCTCTAGACCATATTTTTTCCTTGAAGGGTTACCACCTTGTCTCCTTGAGCATGCTTCCTCATGAACTTTATTTCCACTTAACCTTAACTTTGTCAAACTTTCCTTAAAAAATGCTAAAAACATAAAGAAGGCTTACAAGGAATGACTCTTTGATGACAAGATAAATTGACTTGACGTAGGAACTAACTAAACCATCTTAAATGACTTTGTAAGTTACCAAGGAAGACATAAAACCTATCATCCTAGATCATTAATGACCAATATAATACCTTCGTAATGGCCATCAACAAATTTATGTTTAAATACATCAAAGTTTTGAATGAATCCCATTCATGGTGGTCAAATTTTGGCTAACATCTTTGGTGACCTCCTAGGATTGCATGTTTGTTATGCATCTAGAATAGTGGCCTTGAGAATCCATTGGGATATGGGGGTCATGAATCAAAATTGATTTGAATGCAAACTAAAAATCATACTTGAAAATAGCCTTGAAACAAACTAAAACTAATCTTACTCAAACACACACCACACACACACGTGTCACAAGACACTTGGAGGAAGGACAATAACCAAAAGTAAAAAAGTAACATATGCACTAAGTACTTATAAAAATAAAATACCTACTCTCCTATGTAAAAAATAAAAAATATGACCTTAATAACATAACTTCAATGTATCCCATTGACTGGGATACTCAACTCTTTTCCATCAAGCCCTGTAAGTTGAAAAGTGTTCTTTGCAACCAATGACAACATAGGGCCCACTCCACAATGAGTCAAACTTGTTATGCTTGCCATGTTTGGCCCTATACTTATCACATTTCAACATAGTATCTCCCACTTTAAATTTTCTTGAAACAACCCTATTATCAAAGGTATTCTTTACTTGGGCTTGGTGATATTCCATGGTATCCATAGCATGATTTCTTGTCTCCTTTAAGGCTATCAATTTAGTTAATTTTATCTCCATACGATCACTCTCCATTATCTCAAGCTGATGAGCTAGTTTAAGGACTATTAGTTTAAGAGAGATAGGTAACTTGGCTTCTCTCCCATATACAAACATATAGGGTGAGTTTCCAATAGCCTTCTTGGGGGTGATCATATCAGCCCATAGAGCTGTCCTCAACTTGGGGTGCCAAATTATTTGATTGTCCTCTATTGTTCTCTTAATAATTTTTATCAAGTTATTATTAGTGGAATCAACTATCCCATTCCCTTAAGGGTAGTAATTATAATAAAAACTTAGATAAATGTTGTGCTTGATATCCCACTCAATTGTTCTTACACTAGCAAATGCTAAAGTATTATCAGGAATTATTGTTGAAAACACTCCAAATCTAGTCACTAGGCCTTTATAAAAGTCAAGATTTATGTTTTCACTAGCCTCCTTGAGAGATATGGATTCCATCTAACTTGTGAAATAATTAGTGGATATAATCATCCATTTATGGCCAACACTTGAATGTGGATTTATCATGCCAATGAAATCAAGACCCCATTACATGAATGGCTAGTCTACTTGAATAGTATTGAGAGGAAGGGATACAAGAATTTGATTACCTATAAAAATTTCACACTTTGGACACCTCCTTAGCCATGCATATTGGTCCTTAAACATACTAGCCCAATAGTACCCAATCCTCATTACTTTTGTTGTTGTTGTCATAGGTGAAAAGTGGCCTCTAGTTGGCCCATCATGGAATTGATTTAATAACTTATTAATTGGATCAATTTCAATACATCCTAATAACATATCATTAAGATATATTCTAAAAATAACTCCATCTACAAGAACAAGGTATGAATTGTAATCTAAAGTTATTTCTCTTTGCTCTATCCAAACCTATTGGACATTCACCCATTTGAAGGAATATTACCATATTATGTGTCCAACTTGGAGATATTGAAGGTATAGATATAATATGATCATATTATAATGCCAAAATAAAATCTTTTTCCTCTTGAAGATCTGTTTCCAAGTGTTCACATATCCATCTTCCTCTTACCTATTTAGTGGCCCTAATCTCCACATTAGACTCCATGACTTTAGTTATCCATCGATCCCTATTTTCATTCAAGTACTTATTAAAAATGAAGTCTCTTATGCTTGGGTGGGTAACCATGACATGAGTCTTTCTATTAGAAACCATATGCCTAATTTATGGAGGCTCCTTATGATTGACAACACTTGTTTCTCAATGAAGGTGTATCTTTATTCATACTCTTCTAGCCTTTGACTAAAGAAGGAAATGGGATAATCAAGACATTCACTATTATAATGCATTGACATGGATGAAATGGTGTCAATGTTATCAAATTAATACAATAAGAAATATTTAAATAAATCAAGATTAATCAATGTTGGTGCTTGTGCAATGGCTTGATTAAAGGCCTCAAAACTATTTTTTCCTTCTTTAGTCCAAAAAACGGATTGGTGATTCTTCAAAATAAATGCAATAAGATACACAAGGTTAGAAAAACCAGGTATAAAAATTATCACAAAGTTTATTTTCCCAAGAAAACTTTACAAACCTTTCTTATGCTTGGGCAAATACAAAGCCAATATGACACTCACCCTTTCAGGATCTATAACAAGCCCATATTTGGAGATAATATGGCCTAATAACTTACCATAATGAAATAAAAAAAACATTTATTGGGGTTTAGAGAGATTCCATATTGCCTACATCTTTCAAAAAATAATCTAAGATGAGCTAGGTGATCACTAGCATTCTTAGAGAAAATTGTTATGTCATCAACATAGATTATCGCCATTTGATTGATCAAACCTTGAAAATCCATATTCATGGATATTTGAAATGCATCCCATACATTATAAAACTCAAATTTAATTCTATTATAGGCACATGTTCCCCATTTAGTATCAAAATTTATCTTATATTGGTCTTCTTCTTTCACCAAGACTTGGTTGTAACCTAAATATCCATCTAAGAGAGAGAAACGTTGAGAAACTAAAATCACTTTAAGAATTTTATCCATATAAGGTAAGGGATAATTATACTTCAATGAAAACCTATTAAATTATCTAAAATACACACATAATATGATCTCTCCACTCTTGTTTCTCATAGGAACTAGGTTGGCAACCCATGAAGAATGCTTGATAGGGATAATGATTATTGATTTTATCAACTTGGTTAGCTCTTTTATCATTAGCATATCAAATTTAGGATTAATGGGCCTTTGTATTTGACTTATAGTATTGGAATTTAGATAAAGTTATATAGTTTTTTGGGATAATGTGGGATCAAACCCCTTAAGATGACTATATTTTCAAGCAAAAACATAAAAAAATTCTCTACATAACTCAATAAATATAGCTCTCATAGCTGAAGTACATAACTTTCCAAGCTTAAGTAGCTTGTATTTTAGGATAAACACCCTCTCATTATTTTATTATTTGGTATACATGCTTAGTTTATCTCTTCTCATTTTATCACTTTCATTGAATATGTTCTCAAGAGTAACCAACCCTTTGGGAAGCTTATTAGACCTCAATTATACAATTTGGTCTCCGTATTGGTGCTATAATTCGGCCTAGTTTTTACAAGAAAAATAAGATTATTATTGGAGGAAATATTATATTTATTTTATCAAACTCAAACACTTTATAATTAAAATCATTATCCAGTATTGATGGCCTTACTACCACCATGATATGTGGTTGAGTTTTTGAGTTCTTGACATCAATGGGGATGACAATTTGAGCTCCAACTGAAGATAAATTATCAACATGTTTATTATCTTCCATTTAAATTTATTATATGTTTAAGGCATAAAAATATTCAATAAGGTCCAATACTCTATGCTTGTAGGCCTTCAACAATATGTTTTTGGTAGCACTCTTACCATTTACTTGGTGGATAACTAGTTCACTACCTCTAAAGTCTTGTACTTGCTTCACTCCTTTATTTATTTCCCATTGAAGCCCATGTATAAGAGCCTCATAATTATATGAATTAAAATTACAAATAACTAAAATATAATTATAGAATAGTACCTTTTATTTGATTGATAAACTAACATAATATCTGCCCCTACTCCATTCTTGATTCTTGAGCCATCAAAGAACAATTTACATAATCCATAATTATATTAACTTGTATTAGAGAGAGATAATGTATGTACCTTATTCATATAAATAATATATACCAATAAAAAATTATTAAACACCTCTATATGGATCATATTCTTTATTTTATACCCCCCACTCATCAAGGAAGAGATCTGATATGTCTTCAAGAGGAAAAATTAGTTCTTGATCATTGGGATGATCCTCATCATCAATGATGGTGAAATTTAATTTATAAATGTTTGGATTGTATGGATAAAAATTAAAATTAGACATAGGTTTATATCTAATTGTAAATTTGGTGCCATATCTTGTTCTAAAAGACATGTATGACCAATCAAATGATAAGTAGCCTCCAATTTTGGCAGTGGAATCTTTTGAAAAGAAAAGAGAAAAGTATGGTGGAAAATACACTACAACACCATCTTGAGCACTATATAAATTAAGAAAATAATGAAGAGTAAGGCTCAAACCTTTGATTACACCCATAGTCTTAGTAGCTGAACCATCTAGTTGTAATACACATTTGGTATTAGGCTCATACTTTAGGCCTAACTTATTAGTTATTTATTTGAAAATAACCAAGTTACTTTACCCAATATATATCATATAATTGTGTACTATGAAATATCCAATGATCATTCAACATAAAAATGAGGTAATTTACCATATTTTCTTGGCTGCCCACTAGAGGGTGTAGGATTGTTTGTGAAAACTAAACTTTCTCTTCTAGCTGATGTCTTTTCAAGGTAGAGATTTGAAAATTCCTCTTGAAGCATCTCTCTTTGGATAGGAAGATCCAATGTATCCCACATAATAATGTTTGAATTCACCTTCTTAATTTATTCTATAATATTGATGCAAGAGCTTCTAACTCTTGGCTGCCCTCTAGGAGTTATCATACTATTTTGGGGTTGCATAGTTTGGGGAAAGAAAGTAATCTTCACATTCTGATTTGTCTGATGTTTTTGGGATTTATGAGATTCATTAACATCTCTCATTACTTGAGACATAAAATTTATAGTGGCTATCAAGGCTCTAAAAGTGGAAGAAACATTGGGATTGTAGCTACTATATGGTCTCACATTGGCAATTTACCCTTGCCGTTGAGAATTACCTTGAAAAGGTGGCCTATTAGTCTGATATGACTAATTGGATTGGTATGGAGCTTGATAAGGTCCATGAAATTGGTTTTTATGCCTTTGATCCATTGCTATAACCTTGTTTTTAAGGGTATTAATCAATCTTTCAACATCATTTGACTTTTTTGGTTGACTAGGAGTAGCCAACTTATCACTAGTCAATGTAGGAATAGGATAAAGAGTGGTAGTAAGAGGTTGTATATTAGTAAAAAATGAAATGTGATTCCTTAGTGATATATTTTCATCCTATATGAGATTATTTTTAGATTTGATGGTAAGGCCATAGGCTTTCTGTAAGGTATCTCCTCCCATGGATTGTATCATAACAACTATGTCACTATTCAATGCCTTGAGATAGTAGAGGAATACATAATTTAGAGTGGGTCTCACAAGAATTAGGATCATATACCATGGTTTTTAGAGCTTAAAATTAAAGTCTTTCATGAATTATTATGGGGCTCTCTTGATAGTAGTCAATTGTTTAACTAGTGAAAAATGATCACTCTTGTCCTTAAACCTCTTACTTAACCTTTCTCCCAGTTCATCCCATGAGTTTATTGAATTAGGAGCCAAATTACTATACCAATCTAATTATTTTATATTGAAGGATATTTCCAAAAATATAATCGATGAATTCTCTTGGGTGACATTGTGGATATTGAAAAAGTTAACCATATCTCTTTTATGTTTAATAGGTGTAATAGTGTTATCTCCACTAAAATATGGGACACTCTTGAGGGTTTCCATAGGGATTTCATCATAGTTTGTAAGGTTTAGAGGATACCCACCTTTAAAGAGAAAAAAATTTAGATTTATAGCCATATTTATAGTCTTGGGAGAGCTTGGAGTATATGGCAAAAAAAAATTCTTCTAGGTGTCTTGGTATAAGGAAGAGTATAGAGAAATCTCTTTCTCTTGACTGAAAATAAAGGTAATTAAACAAACTCGAGAGGAATACCTTTGGACCTTGACCTTGTTGTCACCTTTGGCATGAAAAATATCTTGCTAGTATGCAACCAAGAGCTAAGAACTTGTTGGAGTTGCTAGATGATGCATAAAGGAGGATGTTACACCTAAATTTTTCCAAGACCAACATCAATATTGGGCAACCTTATTCAAATTTAGTTCCATTGGGCATGCCTTCCTAATTAGATGAAAGCAGGGAACAATCTTAGGTTGTGGGTGACCTAATAAGTGGATTAAACCTTTATGTTGGGCTAGCTTCCTTGATGATTCACCCAAAATTTATAACAAACCTATCACACTTTCAAATAAAAGGGGTAGAAATGAAATAAAAATAATAAGTAAACATGGAGGTGATGCACCAAATATAAAGTCCTCAACTTATTATTGTTTGCATTATGAAAAAATACTTATTATAATTTGATTTTAAAATTTCAAAGTAGCTCCTACCACACTAGTGTTTCTATATGAAGTCTATGACTATTTCAATAGCTAAGGTGATCAATAAAGAGGCCTAAGAGTAGAAACTAATGATATTTAAACACATAAACTCATCAAACCATGTATTACATGTCATATGACCTATGGAAAGGAAACTAACTTACATATAGGCATGAAAAAAGGACAAATGTATAGAATTACTCTCACTATCACACAACATTCATCAAAAAATCACTCAAGATCACTATATGCAAGATGAAAATGATAGACCTAAAATTTAATTAATTTCAAAGGCAAGTGAAAGTCTTAAAATTGGTAGGGCTTCACCATATCTAGATTGAGGATACATTCCATGCCTCTTAATGCTTCATTTATAAATTAATTAGAAGAAGAGAGAATAATAGGACAAGATAAGAAACTCATGGGATGCCCATAATGATTAGATCAGTTACAATAGAGAAAAAGTGACACCAAAATTGAAAATAATGTGTTGTCATATTATTTCTTAGCATTCTAGGACATGTATTAGAGTATCTCCTCATAGGGGTAGCGTAGGAGGCCTTCTTGGTAGCTTTGGTGCCTTCTTGACCATAAATCCTTCTCAAAGAGTTACACATATACCTCTTAAGGGAATTTATGAGTCATTTGATTGACATTTGACATGGTTTATAACTTTTTCCACCAACTCTCCCTTTGCAATGCTTCTTCATTGTATGAAACTTGAACTTGAACTCTATGACTCATTTTCACACTCTCTCTTGCTATCAAGGTTTGATTATGTAAGTAGAGGTTTTAGTTTTGTGTTTTAGAGACCTACATAATACTTTGTTGTTTCTTATAGGTCTTTCACCATGTCATATAACCTTTGTTCAAGCATTGGAAGTCACTTTGCAGCTGTATTATTCACACTTTTTGGCAAGGGAATATCAAGAGACATTCATGTCTTAAAGCTTCAAGTGACTTTGAGGATTGAGACTGATTATTTTCTCTATTTCATGACTCCAAATACATTGCATAGATAATACTATATTCTCACCAATATTTTCTAAATGTCCTTTGTATTTGAGATCTTGAAACAAGCCTGCAATTCCTCCCCTTAATGCAAGATTGGTCACATTTCTTCATTGAGGATTAGTTAACAATTTTAATATTGTATTATGAATCTATAAATTTATTAAATTATCTAAAAATTATTATAAAACCTATATTATACCTCAAAGACTCTCTTTAATTTATTAGGAAGGTTTTTTCAATCCAAAACCCTGTACACAAGCTCAAAATGGAGCTTTTCAAGACCTTTTATGTACAATAATATCCCAAACATTCCAAACTTATGATAAATATAATGTATAGGAGAGAATAAAGGTCATCCAAGTGATTTATAGGCCACTTCAATACATTTTTAGTGCTTAAAAGTCTTTTTTATTCTATTGGGTCACATTCTAGGTTTAAGGAGTGTTTTAGAGTCACTTGGATTCTTAAGGATGGTTCATAAAGTTGAGGAACATAAACCAAGAAAAAATGACAATAATATTTATTAGACAAGATTGTCCTCAAATTATAGCCTCAGAATCCCATGCATCTCCTCATGTGATTTCACACATACTAAAAATTGATTTTTTGAGCCATACCAACATGATTGTGTTTTCAAAGAAGGTCATTTAGAAAGAAACTGATTTAAATAACTTGGTTTTGAGTTGAAATTACATTTTAGGGTCTATGTAACATTTTATGAAGTATCCCAATGGTTTTATTAGTTAATTGACCCTTCAAACCATTAAAATCTGCCTTAATCTCTATGCAAGGGATTATGCACAATCCTACTCAATTGACCCTATCAGGGCTTTTCCAACACTTTCCTTATTTATCAGTGGTTACAAAATTCATGGATATTTCATTAATCCTATCACTAATCATTTTAAACTCATCAATTTACCAAACACTTAATAACATGTAACTTTTCTTCATACTTCATACATAGGCCTGTGTATGCTTATTTAGGCCTTTTAGGCCTAATTAGCCTTTTTGAACCCTTCACTAATTTAAATAAATTTTAAATTAAATTATAACATTTTTATTATTTATAATTCAAGTGAAAATACCTCCTTCAATCTCATCTACACCTCATGGCTTCAAATAGTGATCAACACATTTTCCTCAATTCACCTAAAACATGCCTGTAGGTGCTTACTAGGCCTACCTAAGTTCAAGTATGAGTGTTATATTATCATTGTAATTTTAGTGTTTTTTAATTATGATAAAATGTGTATCATATTTATCTTGACCCTTTTAAGATATTTAAAACTTTTTTTGATCATTTTCTTTTGATAGACCTATAGGTGATGTTTTAGGTCTGTCAACTTGTCAATGTTTAAGAATCCTCTTTTTGATGGTTTTAAATTCCATCACACATGTGAAAATATTTCACCATAATACCTTGGAAGATATATTTAACTCAAATAATTTCTCAGTCTCTATTTGAACATACAAAATGCACACTCCTATAGGTAGGCCTGTAGGAATTGATTAGGGTCGCCTGACTGTAGGTTTGCCAAATTAAATTTCATGGGTTAAAAAAAATTATTTGATATGTTTTGGCCTATTAATTATCTCATTAAAATATTATTTTTAGCTCTATATATCTTCCAAAACCTTCAAACAATCATCAACAACATGTTTTTTGACCCTACTACCTGCAACAGGCCTGAAGGTGGCCATTTAGGCAAAAAATCTTGATTCCTCCTTGTTTGGTCCTCTTTGAGTTCAGATGAAAAATAATTAAAGTATATAGAAAGGTATTGTTTTGAGGTATTTTATTCATTCAAGTGTGTTCAAATCACTTGTATCACCCACTTAGAACTGTCATAGTCTTGTTTTAAGCTTACACAATCCAACCTAACTTACACAGTCCAAATGAATGAAAAAAGAGTTAAAGTTTGAGACTTCATGAATATTTTGGATGATTTGAGAGATCGTGTATGGCATTTATAAGATGATATTTAAGTCATTTAGACAAAATATGTGTTGGTCTCCTGTAGAAACATGACTATACTTGTTAGTATTGTTTGGTGTTACTTTGATATTTATTTACTCACTATGGACTTGAAAAGGTTGAATCACCAATATTTTAGAGACTAATTAAAAGAATTAGGAGACAATATAATGTTTTATAGAGACCATGTGCACTCACATAAATAAGTATCTGACACCAATGGTGACCTACATGTCTGTAGACGTATAGGTCAACAAAACCTCTTTGGATTAGGCCTAAAGAAGGACTTTTAAATCTTGATTTATAAGGCTTTTCACACATGATAATTGTATTTAATGATATATAAATTTTAAATTTTTGATTCAAGTATTGTAAATGATGAAAACATATATCTATTTGACAAGGTCTCTTTGAACCATGTTTATAAATTCAAACAATCTAAATGTCCATGCAAAAATCTATATATTTATTAAAGATCATGCCTCTAATGGTGCCTAAATATGTATAGGAGATATTAAAGGGATTGTATCAAATATTTTTCATTTCATTTCATCCATTTAATTATTTTAAAACATCTCACAACTCCTATAATTTGACTGTCTTGAGCC
Source organism: Torreya grandis (assembly GCA_037957365.1). Lineage (NCBI taxonomy): Eukaryota > Viridiplantae > Streptophyta > Pinopsida > Cupressales > Taxaceae > Torreya > Torreya grandis. Next base: position 65,767 of record JARHVA010010816.1, read on the forward strand.
AACTATTCAAACTAGACTATTACCACACCAAACTTAAACATGAAGAAACCTAAAATAACATAGTATTGTATAGATAAAAGGGTGTTTAATATACCATTAAAAATTATTCTCATGCATTAATTTGGCTTCAAGGCTCTGAATTTGAAGAAAACCAAACTTGATGTGGTTTTGAGTCCTTTTTATGCTTCTTAACTTCTTAATGATTTTTCATAAAGTTAAGGAGCCTAAATAAACAATAAATACCACAAAGTGGAAGGGAATTAGGGTCCTATACTATGGAAATGCTATTGGGTATAAAATGTCTCTATCTTCAAAATGCCAAGTGAAAATTGGTTGACTGTCTTAAGCTGCCAAGAAACATGAAGAAATGGAGTGGGTTTTTGTATTATTTGGCTCTTTAGCTCCACTTTTTATATGGATTTGGATATGAGAAGACCATGGGGACATTTGAAAGAGTTTTTAAATTATAATTCAATATAAACCCCTATAAAATAATTCAAAAATCTTGATTTCTTAAAGAATTTGACTATTTTGCCGTTTAGAACTACTAAAGATGGTGAACTAGGTGACTCCTCAAATTCTCTTGACTTGTATGGAGGTAGAGGAGTATGTCAAAATATATCCCACCTCTATTTTCCTTAAAATATTATAATAACACATCATTTGGTCATTTGAAATTATGAATGGAAATTACAAAAAGATTTCCAAAATTAGAAAGTAGTTGTATAAGACCTTAGAGAAAGTGTACAGACACATACAAGCATGATGCCATCATTTGATGTTAGATGACGTAAAAAGGACATTTATCCAAGAACCAAACATTCACATTTGTTATTTTCTAGTAAGTGTCATCTCAAAATTATAATGCACAATAAGACTAAAGTAATTAAATACCTTAATCTTATCAAAATTACCTTAAACTCTCCAAATTACTTGAAAAACAAGATCAACTTACTAGTTTTTCTTATTTGACCAATTTGATTAGATTTAGACCATATTTTTTCCTTGAAGGGTTACCACCTTGTCTCCTTTAGCATGTTTCCTCGTGGACTTTATTTCCACTTAATCTTAAACTTGTCAAACTTTACTTAAATAATACTAAACACAAAAAGAAGGCTTACAAGGAATGACTCTTTGATGATAGGACAAAGTGATTTGACTTAACTATTAAATAGACCATCCTAAATGACTTATAATCATATACTCCTAGATCATTAATGGCCAATACATTCATAATGGCTATCAACAAAGTTAAGTTTAAATACATCAAAGTTTTGAATGACTCCCATTCATTGTGGCCAAATTTTGGCTAACAGAAACTAAAAGGAATACATAAATAACAACCATTAATCAAATTAAAAACCCATAATTCATCCTTCATTTATAATATAACAAATAATACTTATTCATATTTTTTTACTTATTCTTTATAAAAACCCATATCCTAGAATTCTATTACAGTACCCAAAATTGGTTTTAAACTAGGAAAATAAATTGAGAAACTAATATTGGTGATTAGGTAAGGGTAGCAAGTATAAATCGAACTCAAACATTGTTTCCAGTTTACATAATGATAATCAATAAGCACATAGAGTTTAAAATTATTACTAAATAAAATATTTTTCTTCTTGAAAGATCATTCCATATAAACATGTTAAAACTCATCTATAGTACTCCAACCACAAAAAATAATTTACAACATAGAATTCAATATATATTTTTCATGACCGAGTATTTTATATTAATAATTATTTTACAATAAAATATAATATTCACATTTGTATCATCGGGCCATATTTAGACCAAAGATACACAATATACCAAAATCTAGTCTTATTATCCCAAGGCATACTTCAAGTATTAATTAAAACTCAAACACCATAGTTGAATATCAGAAGGGGGATTTTGGTAAGGAAATATTAGTCATATTCAAGCTGAGTATTCATGAATGAAGAATAAAAAATATATTATTAATTTTCTTGAATGAACTTAGCAACTATGCTTATCCCATAAAAGTAAACTCCATGCACATAATTTATATTAATGCTCACTACTAAGATTTTTCATTTGATGAAACATTTTCATAAAGGAAAAACATAACTAACCATTAAAAATTTACATAGTATTCCTTAAGCTTTTTTTTTTTTTTTCAAAGAGTGAATCCACTAAACTATAAGATAAGAAAAATGTGACCATACGTCAAGCCACCAATACTAGTTTTTAATGAGTATGGTTTAACTCAGAGTTAAAGAAATATTGAATTCATAATCCATATTTACATGGTTACATATAAATAATGGAACATAGTAAAATAAAATATCTATATTCAAGCAATGAAGTTTGATGCCTCAAAAAGTCATTATCACCTTCCTTTTAAATAGTATAATATCTAAATCCAATGCTTCAAAATCTAATAAAACCTTCAAACGTAACAATAAATAACTAGAAATCCAATGTGAAATCACCGATGAGAAACAAAAAAGTAATTAAGATGATCCCAACCATAAGTGACCCATATAGTCTCATCTATTAGCTGTGAGATTGCAAGAGTTCCAAAAACAAGAGTACATAAGTATAAAAGTACAAAAGAGTAACATGCAAGAAAATATTGGTTCCACCAATGCATCCATGTTTTACAACACAACATAACAATAAAAAAGTCACACATATAATCAACAACAACAACATAGAACCAAAATAATCACATAAAACTAAGGCATTACCCTATAGGGATCATGCCAATAAGACCATTAAATGGTTTCATTATGAAAATATTCACCTATAATACCATCTGTGGATGAAGTGAAGTCAATCCAGTCTTGTACTATTAGGATTTCATAAAATAAACAAATCATTATCCCAATTTCCTTAATACACTACTTTACCCAAAGCAACTAGTAAAAAAATGTACAACAAATGTTTAAGGTATACTAAGGAGCATAAGAAAATATAATAGAAGTCATTGAAAACTTAGGGTTTCTCATGACCCTCATTTTATTGTTACTCCAAAGTAAACCTTCTCAAAATATATGTTTTCCACATAATTTCAAAGTGGAAACAAAAAATAAGTGAGGATTACACAAATAAAAAATGTTACTTACGTTATCAAAGTAACAAGTTTGAAACCCTCAATTTTACTTAGCTTATTCTTTTATTTTACTGTGGTGTGTTTCTCTTATTCCCTTCTAGCTGTAGTTTATGTGTTATCCTCTAAAGAAGACCCCATTATAAAACCATAGAAATATGCTCTCAACTAGGCCATCCTTATGGCTGAGGATGTGGATGCCAAATATAAAAATCCATAAATCTCAAGGCAGTGAAATTTGTGTAGAATGTGGTCTACTACCCTAAACCTTCTATTTCACTTTCTCCACTATTCACATTGTGCCCTATTTCATTCATTGTCTCTAATATGAGGTTAATGACATGACCAATATCCATTTATACTCATTAAATTTCACAAAGAAATCAAAACTCAATCAATTGCTTAATATACAAGCCTTGACCTAATCTACATCTAATCATCACATTAATCAAATGTTTAAACCATTAACCTAAACAAGGTATTAATTAAGTCATTACTAAACATTCACCTTGGCTTAGACCAAATTCTAAGGCTAATATTAAAATTAATTAAAAAGGTTTAGAATCAACCTTTTCAATCATTTCCCAAGCCTTAGTCAAGGCTTTATCAAAACAATAAATAATTTCCAAAACCTTTAAACAAATCAAGGCATATGTCAATCCTTACAAGACCACATTACAATAGTAATTACTTTATGTCAAGCAAAGCTAGGACCAAGGACCCTAGTCATTAAAACATGGCTGACATAAAGATATCTTGATGCCTTAAGCAGGTATATAAAACTATACTGAGTCACATACAATAAAAAAATGTAAAATTGGATAAATACCAATGAAAACTACTTAAAAAAAATACAACCAATTGCACACATTTTGGGATATCCATAATATAAACAACATGAAGAAGGAAATGGTAGAAATATATATCTTTTATGTGTATTACTCTTTTTTACTTATATAAAAAAAATTGTGCTTATTTATGGGGTTCTTCCATCCTTAGGCCTGACTCATCCTTTGATGGTACCTACAAGCATGCAAACAACATTAGTAGTACCTATATCTAAGAGATAATAATCAAAATTAAAACATTTGAATAATCATTATATAAATAAAAACCATGAAATTGAACTACATAATAGATAAATCATATTATTATGTTTTCATGAAAGTGTTACAAGTGTTTTAATAAATTTATTTAGTCACAATGAGGATGTGCATATAGATTGTGAGGAGATAGGTTTTATTTTACTTTCTTGTCATAAGAGTTGAATTATGTTATAAAGTAACCTTTCTCCTCATTTTGAATTTTAAATCATTAGCATGTCTAATATTAACTTTGATAACTCTTACAGGTTTTATCTGTAGCTTCTTATTCAATCCCTCTTTAGTGAATTTGTTTGTTTTAATTTGATATATAAACAAACACACATATCAAAGTGGGGAATTATGTATACACCTAATTTTGGTATAGGTCAAGTTATTTAATATGGTATTAATGTGTTTATATGGCACTTATGGATCATTGGTTTAGATTAAGATCTTATTTCCACATGTATAATGTGTTATGGGTCTCATTTTCCTTTTGTGTTTTGTGTCTCATTTTTAACTTGATTTTATATACATTCTATGCCAGTGATAATACTACCTTTAAACCCAAAACACCTAAAAACCTATAAAATGACTATTTATTTACCCTAGTACGACTACAAATGATCCTTAAATGCCCTAAAAAATGTTTTAGGGTTTATTTATCTTCCTCATTAAGTGTATTCCACTAAACTCTTGGTCAAAATTTTAGTGGGTTTCTTCACCTCTTTTCATAATTTTTTAAATTTATTGTGCACTATATGTCAAAATTTCCTCCTTTTTTTGTTGGCTTCCATACCAATAAGGTCTTAATTTGAATTCATGAAGTCTATGATTACATAAGTGTATATATTGAATGGGTAAAATAAAAATATTACATTGTTAAAACAACACCCTTGTACCAAAATTATAATTGAAAAGATTAATGAAATAGTGTATATAAAATCTATTAGTTGTTTACATCTAATTAATAAGAATAAGAGTTGAGATCTTCATACTACACTAGACTACTTATTGGATTGCATTGAGTGTCGATTTCAAAATTTCAAAATAATAGGGGTATAACTGAAAATTACCTCCCATGTTTTATGGATTTTTAAGGGATTTTAACTTATTATAATTGGAAGGAAGGAGAATAATTTTTAGGACATTCTTAGTGAATTACGAAAAAATGATTGATTTTTTTGGGTACAAAAGAAGATGAATACAACTATAAAATTTATTTCATAAAAAGGTACAATTTACCAGGAACACAGACTAGCTCAACCAAGAGAATATATAGTGACCAAGCTTGACCATGAGTGTACACAATCACCAGGGGCATATAATATGCTCCTAGTCAAAATTTTAATGTTTTTAACTTGAAATTGGTTTCTTGGTTTTGTTTGTCTTAGTCTCTAGACCTATTTCTAACTAATTTGAGCACACAATACAAGACAAATTTTATAAAATTTTGTATTTATCTCAGAACCCTCTCTTTGTCAATTTAAATTATTTAATTCACTTCAATTTCAATAATTAAATATGTATTTAATGTTATATTTATGTATTTTATTCAAACTTAAATTGCACATTGTTTAATATGGTTTAGTATATTTCTCCTTGAGCTAAATCATCTTCTATAAAAACATACTTTATCATTATGGATGACAATTAAACTACAAACCTTTTGAGGAAAAATACTTAATTTAAATAACCAACTTTTTACATTTACAATTGAATGTTTTTTTTTAAATTTTGAAGATGCAACAAAATTACAAAGAAAGAGCAGAGAAAAAAATGATTGTCAAAAGTAGACCCAAATTGGGAACAATATACAAATAGGGTTGAACCAAATAAATACCAACAAGTCAAGTAATTCATTTCAACCCCTACTATGGATCTCTTTGAATTTATCACATAAATCTTCATGGTTTCCAACAACCTAAAAAATATAAATTTGTACTTTGCTTAATTATTTGGCCAATTTTTCATAGTACTAGAGAGTCACATGCATCCCCTAATTCAAAGTCATCCATTAAAGCAAAAAATTAAATTAAAGTCTATGAATAACAACTTCTTATGAAATAGTGATAAAGAATCAAACATAACATATTTTTTACCTTATTTTTAATTAATATCATCTAATAAGTTATAAGTTTTGAACTATTCATATTCTATAATATATTACAATAACACACAAATTTGAATGAGACATAAAACTATGATTGAATAACTATAACTAATTAATTATGGAATACACTAAGATTATTAATATAGTTATCTTGTTCTAGATATCTGTAGGGTTGAGATTGAATATAGGTGATTGAAATGACTTTAAAATGGATCAAGAGGTATTTAGATTAGGAAACTAAGTATCTAGATCTATAGGACAAGTCTATAAGGATTTGTATGCATGCTTAAGATGAAGGCATTTACTTTTTCTAGACTCATCCTATTAGATTATGTCTCACTATTTTAACATATGTCATCATGTGTGATTGTAAATCATCTTCTTATATGATATCAAACTCTCACTATGTGAATAATTCTATAAAACTTATCTCCTTCACTTCAAAGCCATAGTTTCACTTTCAACTCTAGGTTAACCTATAAAAATAGGGAAGATTGATGGGTAGAAATAACCTCAACCACTCCCCAATGAATGGATGAGTTCTCCCTACATATCTAATAATTATGATATGGAAATAAAACATAATGGACTTCTTACCTTTAGGATAAAGGGTGAAATCATGATCCATTACTATGAATGCACCCTGTTATCTAGATTTCGACACTTGATATGATAATTTAACTTGCTTAGGGTGTGGCTGATTTTTTATTTTGAAAGTTTAGGGTATTCCCTCTCAATATGTATATGTATTTTTTAAAGTTTTATGTGCCTCTCAATTTGAATTTTAATAATGATCATTTCTCGACACAAAGATAAGTCCATCATATTTGGATGCATGTGGAATTTATAAGATGTTTGAGTTTTGATAAAATCATTTAGAAACTAGGAAATGTGATTTGATAATCAAGACAAAATAATTAGTATTTTAAGTAGGTTAGACATAGACTAGGGAATGCCTATAAGTGATTTATAGAAAATCAAGAAGGTTGGTACCAAAGAAAGTAAATGGATAGTATTAAAGGGTGTGAAAGATCCATATGTATACACATAAGTCATCTGAGGTATAAATAGGTCAAGACTGACATATAAAAGTGTTTAATACCATATTTTAGTGTTTACACATCTAATCATCAATAAATTCTTGAGAATAATCTATCTATAAGTTTAAAATATCACATTATAAGAAATACCAATTCTAAGAACTGCACTTTTATAATAAAATTTCCTACCAAATAACATTGTGAAATCATGTTAAGATTGATTCCAAATGAGCTTTATAGATGTTTACGTCCAAAAGTCATGCTTAATAGTTTAAACATTATTATAAAATGGGAAGGCTAGCTTGATATTTTAGATAAACTTAATTGTATCAAATATAGTTAACTTGTATTGAATCACCCTCCAAGAAAAGAGTTTGTCATTACAAACTTTTGAGTTTCATACAAAGTTGGAGCCCATTACTTTCATTAAGTTTATAATTTCATTTTTTATTTATCTTTATATGAATTAACATATTAGGGACTAACTAGAGTTATGTTGCTTTAAGAGGAAATTGATTAAATATCACTCCATTAAACCATATCTAGTCCTTGATAAGGTTTCAAGGATTCTGATAAGATATCTTGAGAAGCATATTATTATGTATCAAAGAAATGATGAAACTACCATTGTATTTATCTCTTTAAGGAATTTTTGGTAACATCCCAAGGATACCATTCTATCATTATCAAGTTTCAAAGATATTTTATTGTACAAAATCCTCTCTTGAAAAGCTTGAACTTGTGTAAGGACTTATCAAGTGCTAAATGAAGATTATTGAGTGTGATTAGATTATTCCACTAGAAAGAGGAGATATAGAAGGTTAACCCATGCCTAAAGGAAGAGTCTTTTTAGTTTAATTACTAATATGTCTATTTACATTCTTTCCACACATTGACCATATGTTGATAACCTTTGAATTTAAATAATATGGGATTCAATAATTTATCTTTTGGATTAACTGGCATTTTTATTGAGCATAGTGATGGAATAATCCAAGTTCTGAATGGAGAGAATCAAACACATGAGCATAAGATTAAAACTTCAAAAGTAAAGAGAATCATAATTTTTATTGTTGAGAATGAAATAAATCAAGAGAAAAACTAGATAATCTTGTATTCATAATTGCCTTGATTAGATTGATTACAATATCTATAGGCAAGGTACACATATAGGTGGAATATAGGAACAACCCAATCAATTTAGCTACTTTCCAAGTAGTGTAGCTTGAGTATGAAGGTGAGATTAATGTCATGGAACCTGACCTTTTCCCATAGGCTTAGCTATATGCCAATATAATGCCCTCTAACAAGGCTTTAGCCATCTTCACATGTGTTCTTTAAATGAATATTTTCTTATAAAGGATGGAAATTATGATCATGTTGAGTAAATGAATGCTTTAAATAATTCCACAAGTAATCTTCACTCTAAAGAGCATAAATTTATGTAAATTCCTTCAATTAGTTACTTTCCTTACATTTTGATTGGACCTTCACTCTTATGGATTTTTTTCACTGATATATCTTCTTCCTCTAAGTGTATATTCATCCCTACCACCATCAATGTTGTCAATGCCTGAGGACTTAATCTCTATAAATCACCACTTTGAGTTCCACTTCATCATCCTAAGCTATGAAACTTGTTAAATGAGTATAAAACTTATATTATTATTATTATTATTATTATTATTATTATTATTATTATTATTATTATTATTATTATTATTATTATTATTATTATTATTATTAGTAAGACCTCCCATAATTTCCACCTTCACTGTAATTATTGATTAGGGTTTTAAATCTCCCTAACTTATAATAACTCAATCCATGATACTACTACTATCCAAGTGATAAAAGTTCACTTTGAGGATCTTGATTAGGTGCTCGTATCTTCCCCAATTTATTTGAGAAGGTAACACCATGGTGTTATAGGTATCCATTAAAAATAATCTATGATTCTCATTTAATCCAAAAATGGTTAAAGTTGGCATCAATAATTTTAATTAGGGAATATGATTTTTTTTTGACTTACTTTATGAATATATATATTTATCCAATTATGAATTTGTAGATATGTGTGAAATAGATCCTTCAATCATGTTTTATAACCTTTTTATGAATTAAGTTTTGAGAACCATTCTTTAAAAGTATCAACCCATGGTCCCTTGTGTTTCTTATCATATTAAGGAAGGGTTTGAGAAGCTCATTTGTGTCAAATTTATAAAATTTGTTAACTATACATGATGGATCTCTAACATTATTTGTGTCCTCAAAAGTAATGAGAAAGTGAATGCATACATATTATTTTGAAATATAAATTTGGATAGATGAAAATACAACTTTCTCATCCCTCTATATGACATCATAATAAATTCTACCATATGCTTCAATATGCTCTCCCCCATGGATGGATTCTTTGTGTAAATTACCCTAACCAAGGATATGAAGAAAACCATTGACATATATTGGTAAAACACTATTTTCATAGCACATGATTTAAATTAATAAACCAAATAATTTTTATGTTGCTAATCCTTAGACCATATGATTTTATAATATCCTTTATGGCTACTTATTGACACACTTCATAGGAAAAAGGTGTGTCATAAAATAAACTGATCGATTATATTGGTGATGGATGGACCACTATGACTGATACGAATAATGATTTAGATTCTCATGGTGCTTTAGATGAAAAACCATAATGAATTGACCCATAAGTTATCCTATAGGTATCTCCTCTTCTCCTAATGATAAGTAAGTTATGCATTCCATTGATAAAGCACATTTATCATTCTCTTGCATGTCATATGCAACACCCACCATTTTTCCCATGAAACCTATGTTGATCATTACCTAATCATCACAACCCCATTCTAAGATGATAATTAGATAGAGAGAGGAAAATGTGTTGTCATGAAATCACAAAATTATGCTTAGCTATTCCACAATCCCTCTCATTAAAAATATGGAGAATCTGTTTAAGTAAAATGACATCCCTTCCAAATGAGTGAATTTATATGTGGAAACAATAAAAAGTTGTCCTCTTAACATTTTTTTATCCCTATAGGATTTAAAAGAGGAAAATAATATTCACCTTGATGTTTCACCATTATATTTTACTCTTGTAGCATTCTTGGCCTCACTGAACTTACCCATAGGTACATGACCAGGAACATATGTCAAAAATTTCATAAAATTAAAGTGTTATGTTTTCAAGGGGGTAAAGTATCTAAATTTATTATTCACACTACCAATTGCATGATTTGTCTAGATGCACTCTACCAAGTGTCTAATCATTATCCTAGTTGTTGAGGAGTCATCACGGGCATGAAACTACCCATCAAGTGGTGTGGAACCTTTTCTAATTTTAAAATTAAATTCTTGGGCTGGACAACTTGTATGCCTCAAATGACTCCATCAAAATAACTCTAATCTATAGGTGGTTGGTAGATTCACTTCCAAAGCTCACTAGATTCTCTTTGGTGATTTTAACATGGTTGAATCCAATGAATATAAATAAGGCCACATTCCTATATAATGGTGTGTTGGGGAGTGAGAATCATGGTTCTAAATGCATAATAATAATGGTATTTATGATCCCAAACACAACCAAATCATAAAATTTTCTCATTTTTGTTTAATTTTTTAAATTTTAGATAAGGTCAATATAGAGAAGTTAAAATTCTATACCATAATTTACTCACAGGGTAGTACTTATTATCCTTCTCTAGTTCCACCATTAACCTAATTCTATCTCAATATTATTATTCTAAGGCATGAGATAACTCATGGACACATAAATAAAATTAGAATATGGTTCCCATATCCACATGAGACACATATAGGGTTAATTTTTAGACTTATTTCAAGACTCAAACTACCACCTGTATTTGACTATATAATAATCAAGAAATGATATTTGGACAACATGTTCATGAAGTATCATACCATGACTCAATAAGATTTCATAGGAACTTGAAACTTTTCCATTTAGCATTCATTTTCAATGTAAAACTAATAAGTGGAGACAAAAGCTCAAAATCAAGGAGTCCTAAAAATCTTGGGAAAACAACTCAGACCTAGAATGCATTAGTTGAGAGTGGAGGATAAAGTTACTAAATAATTATTTTCTCTTTTCCACTCTAGATAAGTTGTAGACAAACTTAAAAACATTAAATATTCCAATGCTAGGTTTCCCATGTTCTCGAGCATACTTAAATATTTTTTGCACCATTACCAAGGAGTTTTTGTTTCTCATACCTCTTACCCACATTGTGAATAAGATCTCTTATAATGCATTCAATATTTTCATTACCAAATTTTTGAAGCACATAGAGTTTCCTATGATAGATCTCTTAGTTTGAATGACCTCATAGAAGCAGTCATATAGATGGCCTCTGACAAAGCCCATGGAAATGATGATTTCCCCTATGAATTTTATCATGTCCTTTGGGACATTATTAGACCAAATATCTAAAAAAGTATATTATGAAGTTGTTTATCTAATTTATTGGGAGCCCTCATCAATTAGGGTAATATCGAATTCATCCCATGGATCAGAGGTCCTTAGATTATTACCAATTGGAGGCTGATCACTCTTATGAATGTCTCTTATAAAATCATTTCTAAATCCCTTTTTCCAAGGTAGTGACATTTTATTCCCCTCATTTTTATACGTGAACCAAAAAGGTTTATCCAATATATATATATATATATATATATATATATATATATATATTGAAAAATGTTATTGCAGTTTGGGAAGATATGGAATGGGCCAGAGTCTATGGTCAAAAATAAATGTTTGTGAAGAATGATTTTTAGAAAGATTATGATATGATTGAGAGGCCATTCATCATTGCAAGACTTCAAGCTCTTGTATTTACCCTAGTTCATCCATATTATTAATATGTTATTTCAAATAAATTGATCTTTTATTATGATTAATTTAGTGTAATCAAACAAATTTAGATTATTCAGGTCAATTAGGCAAGGTTTACCCTTGTATCCCTCTCTCTATGTGCTTTTTTCAGAAGGGTTTACCTAATTGCTAGAGAATTGATCTCCAAGATGTTTGGTGAGAGGCATTTTTATCTCGCATTCTAATAAACAACTCATCAATGGGAATTTTCAAGATGATTCTCTTCCTACCCTTTTAGAGGAAGAAGATTCATTCGAGAATGTCATTGAATACCTTCACATTTCTACCTTGTGTCTGGATTCCCTATTTAGTGTAGAAAGACTCAATGCTATGATTAGTCTCTCTCCCCCAAACATCATTGGTTGGAAGGATATAGATATAAATGGATTTATTTAGGCATTCAATTTAAATTTTAGGTCATTCCATTTTCTTTTATGGTTTATCCATTTGAGCTTTGTTAATATGTTGTTTAGAGCATTGAGAAAAATGTTTCCTATTGGATCACCAAACCTCTTTATTTAGTAGGGAAGTTAAAATTTTATTCTAAATTGATGGATGCTACCCACATATACTATTCCTATTGTTGGTCTCCTTCCATATCCACCTATGTTAAATTAAATAATTTACTGAGATATTTTTTTAAAGAAAATTTAAAAGACTTAAGGGTTTCCATAGGGTATCATAAGATACTTTTTGTATACCTAAGGAAGTTAATGGCCTTGGGATATCTAAAATTAATCTCCAAGTCCATACCCTAAGTTTCAAGTGGATCATCACAAGATTAGAAGGGGTTGAGGCTTGGAAAGTTTTTTTGAGACACTACATTACCCAAGGAACTCCTCTTGGTAGAAGGACATGGAAGGGACTTTATTTTTAGAGTCTTATTTCTCTTATGCATGTTCAAATTGGTGGAAATTCTATGGCTTAAAGTATATGGAATGTTGCAAATTTATCAACCCCAACCTCATCTAAGTAAGAAATGTTTTTAGAAATGGACTTTCTTTTAATAATTATTCTCTTTGGTGGTCTCTTATTCTTAATTATCACATTGTCCCATTTTATATGGTCACCTAAATTAAGAGTCTTAAGATTTCAAAAAATGGGAACAATACTATCAATGACATATCATAGAAAGTTTCTCATGGGTGGATCTCACTAGATATGCTTAGAATTAAATACCTGATTAAGGTTGAGGATGCATAGTCTATTTCAAAAATTTATAACTTCACACCCGATGTTTATCTTCACAATATTGGTGTTTTTGCTAGATCCCCATGGTGGAAAGACTACAATTTTCCTATTTTTATTCCTTTATAACAATATAAACCCTAAATTGGATATCATCTTTTTCTCCTCCATATTTAGAGTGATACCCTCAAACACTTGAAAGTTAAGGTCCCTAGATGATGTCTATGCTATAAACTTTTCCTATATTTGGAAATCCATATTGAGCCCCAAAATGCTCATTTTCTCTAGCGCATTATCTACCATAGCATACCAGTTGGAGACTGACTCAAGTACATAGAGGTTTTGAATCCCATTTGCCTTGCTTGTCATTATGTTGACACCTTAAATTTTTTTTTTGATCTTGTCTCCATGCTCAATTTGCTTGGAAATGTATTCATACCATTTTTACACCTTTTATTACATAATTATTTACTTTTAAAATGGTTCTTATTGGGGACTCAACCATGTTACCTAAAAAACACAACCCTTTTTCATATATATTTAATGCTAATATTATTTTTCATATATGAAAAGATAAAAACCATGATTTTTTAATACTAAATCTATGGAAAGATATTTTTCAATGAGTAGTAAAGTTATTTTTATCTCCATTATTTTTCTTCATATCCAAGTATAAGGTAAGAAGGTCCACTTATAGGAGGAACACCTCTAGACTCTTTTGGGCTACTAGGGAAGTGCTCCATGTGTTGTTAGTCAGGTGCCTTTGGATCTTTTGCACTCTCATTATCCTTCTTAGGTCTAAGGCCAAGGTATTTTATATCATCATTATAGAATAATATAGAGCTCCTTTCCCTATTCCATTCTACCTTCACCTCCCCAAGGTGGTGGTATGTTTTACTTTCTTGGAAGTAGTAGTGGTAGCAGCAAGGGTGCTCCTCCCCAAGATAATTTTTTGTGCCTAGTTCTTGCCATTTCTCCTTAGCAGGCCGAGGAAAATAAATCAAGGTAATATATTGATAGGTGGGATCCTAAACTTGACATAGTATAACTTCAAGGTGCCATCAACTGAGGGATAAATCCAATAGTTCCCCTCATCTGCTCCATCTAGCTGCCATGTTCACCATTTTTTCCTAATGGTCTTGTTATTTATGTTCATTGGTCCTCATTTTTATCACCTTTTAATGTTTAACTACACTTTTATTATCTCTATAATTATTATACAACCTTAATTTTGGCACATTTTTTATGTAGTTCATATTCTCAATGCTTTCTATAGCTCAATTTGCCATACGTTATGGGGTGTGATTTCCTCCATTTTTTATGATTAAGTTTATAGTATTATGTTTTATTAATAAAAGTAAACTTTTCAGTAAAAAAATTAACCTAAAGTTAAAAAACATGAAATTTACCACCCCTTATAGTACCTTCTATTATGTTTTCATGCCTTTCATTTTGAATAATATCAATGCCACCTATCAACACACCATAACCTATGTTTTTTAAACCCTTGTCCATATGATTGTGAAGAGATATGGGGAATATATTATAGGAAAATATCAAAAATTATATGATCATGTTTAATAATCCATACTCATCTTTGAAATACTCTACGTGTGCCAAATTAGCCTCAACCATAAAAAAATGCATTTTAAACATCTTTGATATAAATCTTCTAAAGTTCCTATTCTCCCAATGAGTCAATAAAGTGGATCTTTAAAATATCAGATAAATCTTGGATATGCTTCTTCCTCACAACATCAAGAATTTATTATCATTCTAAGGAAGGATTAACTTATTTCAGATATTTTTTAAAGATTATATGTATAAATTTTTACCCCTCACTCATATTATTTTTAATAACACTTGATTTATGTGGAATTTTTTAGTTCAAGTTTCATTTTAGGAAGTTAATTTTATGATTCATAAATCTCCATTATGATGGTGCCAAATGAAGGATGAGAATTCATCTTGTACACTTTTTTCATTTATTTTAAAATTGGGATCATGCTAGTCTAGAAGGATATTGATGGTAAAGAGAGATTTATTTAATACATATCTCACATGCTAGTTTACTTTGAGAATAATTACATTCCATTAAGAGGTAGTGAATCACCTATTTTTTCCACTACATTACCTTATCCACTATATTACCTACTCAGTAAGACTACACTAGTAGGTAAGACTATAAATTTATCACGATTCTTTAGAAGTTTAATATTTGACTCATCAATTATAAATATAATATGGTCTTAGCTATATCTAGTAAAATTAATGAATATGCATTTCCTAATGACTCTTAAGAGCTTATTAAATATGTTTTCCTGATCAAATGATCTAATATTTGGAGCATATAGAAATCATTGGTTGTGCATGGTATTGAGATAGCATGTGCTACTAGAAGACCATTCATATCCAAATGGTGCTTCCTATCAAAATCACTATAGCATATATAAGATCTCTGTATGATATATCATCATTTGTGATATTTTTTCAATAGAGGTCTAGAAAGTATATCATGCATTGTCTTTCTTCTAATGACACTCTCCTTGCTCTTGAGGAGTCTTATGGTATCACTTGTGGTGGCCACCCTAAAGGACAAGCCAATTATTAATGTATTATCAAGATGGGATATTATTGGCCCACTCTTATTAGATATTCTATTATATACAACAATTATTGTAATATTTTTAACTAAGTGGGGATGATATCAAATTGTATATTGGCTCTTTGTAGTTTGTTTAAGTTCCTTAGCCTTTCTCATCTTGGTATCTCAACTTTGTTGATGAGCTCAAACATGTTTCATATTATTATCATCATTAGTTCATCACTACCACTAAATAATTTATGCATCCTATTAGCTTTGGTGAGAGCATAAACACCAAATTCTTCCTAAATCAACTTACCTATAAATTTTGGATTTCTTTAGTAATGATGGTTGATAACAATCTAATTTCTCAAATCCAATATATGCATGAGTTAGCCTATTTTTTTTATTTCAAACTAAATTTATCCTCAGCTTATTACCCTTAGTGTAATGATCAAGAAGAATATTATAATAAGACTCTCAAGATCTATATATGGACTTAGCCAACCCAATATTTGATCATTCATATTCAATATCTTCTTATTCTTTTCTAGAATTCTATATAATCCTAATTAAATTGTAACCATATTACATATCCATGTTTATCCCTCTCTAGAAATTATCAACAATAATACAAAATTTAAGGTTATCACAGGTGTCCACCTTCATTGGTAGCATTTATGAGCTTTCAGTAGCTATTTCTAAACTTCAAATCTCTCAAGCACCTGTTTAGGAACATTTCACATGTTGCTTATGGGGGGTGGAATTAAAAAGAGTCATGAATAAATACACATCAACCTAATTCCATGTCTATCAAGAACCTATCTAGACTTAGCTAACACACTTATAATAAATCTTGAGAAATACATCTACACACCATGGATACATTATCCAAAATCATCCAAATCTCAAATCCCCTTAGAAGAATAGTCATAAATCTAATTTTGAATAAAAATGTAAGTTACATGTTTTCAATTATTGAAATCCAGAGAGTTAAATTTCATTCTAGTGAGTCAAATTTGAGCATACATACACATATGTGATACAAATACATGTGGTTTGATCCCTCTTTAGAGTATTAGAATGTATTCAATGCTCAACCACTCAATGTAGAGTGGTTGTGGTTATCCGGCCTATATTTTTACCTTTTGTTAGGCCAAGTTAGTGTTTAAAGTGGATCTAGGGTTTTAAGGTAAAGCAATAAAAATCAAGATCTACACATAGTATTGAGGTAAAAAAACATAAAAATTCATCTAGACAAGTACGTACAATGATCTATTGTATAATAGACTAGAAAAATACATAAGGATATTTCTTATAGATAGTGGGTGATTTTTTTGGCATGAGTGTCTAGGTTTTGCTGGTAGCATGGTAGCATATTCTTGCAATCTATTTACTAAGAAAATAAATCATCGAGTCATTTCAAATCATTTTAGGTGATTGTACAAAGGATTTATCAAGAAAAAATAGAATATGAGGTAAATTTTGTCTCTTTTGTTAATTTGTATATTTAATGAGTGCAATTAATCTTTGTTTATAAATTCATATTTGTCTAGTTTATGCCCTATCTTATGAAATATGATTTTAATAAATTTTTCCTATTTAGATCAACTAAATCCAAAATAATTTGAAAAATTCTAGTGAACTCGATCATTATTTTAAGCATGGAAACCCTTAGGTATTACCTTAGGGTTTATTATTTCCTTATAAGGTTTAATATTTATTCTACATTAGGGTTTCAGATCTGATTTATAAGTTCCCCTTATTAGGCAGTAATTTATGCTTATATGCCCTAGCTTTCTTGAATTTTTCATGAACATATCCTATGCCATTTAAGAATACTAACTCTCTTTTACCTACAAGGAAAAATGACAGTTAGGTGTTGTCATAATAAAGCATTATCTAATTATTTTTATCTAACCATGTGTTTTTATGCAATCTAAGATGGAATGTTTTGATGAAAAGCAAATTTCATTTTTGTTTTATGTAAATGTTGATACAAAAAAATAGATGTAGAGGAACTTGTATTGTTAATGATGATATGCTTGAACTTTAAAATGATTATGAAGATGATAATGAACATAATAATAAATATCATTGTAGAATATGTCCTAGTGAGATTAATGGTGTATGTCATGCACAAGTAGCAACACTTTCTATTTTTTGAATTAGAAATAGTAAACAACCTTATGATTTGAATAATATCTTGAATGTAATAATAGAGTATAAGAACACATAGAATACTTAGGTGTCCACAACTAAGGAATACAATAAAATATCTTTGATGATATTGATTTACATTTTAGATGCACAAATTCCATAGTAGGTGTTCATACCACTAATCCTACTTATAATATTTATATATCTACACCTATGGCTAAACATGTGATTCCCATACATGGTGTGGGTAAAACACAAGTTAACTATAAGCTTTATAATATTATTCATTTGGTAAAAATATTTTTCCCTTCTAGGGTTTCTACTTATGTGACATAATATATTGTTATTCATCATTCTATGTCTACTACTCAAACACAAACACAAACTATTCTTGATCTTCAAGCTAAGGTTTATAAATTAGAAAAGGATTCATCTAGAGGGAGTCATTCAACTAATTCTCAATAAATATTAGACAACACATTGGCCCAAGATACTTAAACTTGTCCTTTAGCTATACTATTTTTTTACCCTAAGCTTACACCTCATTATACTAAAGGCAATCTAAAACAACATATTAGAGCCTTATATGTAGAATGTTTAAACTAAGTTATTTCTAATGAGTCTTAAGGGGTATAATTTTTTATGGTTCCATGACCTCCATTTTCAATAATTAAATGCTTTCAATCCTTTGTTTGATCATTTATTATTACATTTTTCTGTCAATATAAGTGAGAAGATATAATATACACAAATTTCAAAACTTAAGCAAGGACTTAGTGAGCCCATCAGTGATTGTATTATCCATTACAAGATTATGCTCTATAAAATGAAAAATATTATGGATGATAAAAAAATGAAAAACATCTTCAAATAAAGCTTTCTTGATCCATTACATGATTCTATTATGTTCAAACACTTTCAATATTTTGATGACTCATGTCACACGCTTAAAGATCATGAAGTTAAGATACTTTCTATAAATAAGCTAAACTATGGGACTAATCCTCAAACATATTCTAGTTCCAAGTTTCATATAAAATAAAAATTTAAATCTTAGGCTAATGTTTTAGTTTAATTGGGGTCTTAATTCATTTATTCATGGGGTTAGGTGCTCATTCAGTTATTTGAGTCAATTATGGACTTATTACAACTAGGTGTAAGCATAGTATAACCCTGTAGCACTCAAAATTTTTCACTCAGATGCGTTAGCATCAATTCACATAAGGTACAAGCCTTATGCACTCACCTGAAGCATAGAAGAGAAATAACTAGGGCCCACACTGGGTTAATTGTGCCATGGTGTAACTCATTCTTCATAGGACTTGGTCATTACAATAGTGGCATTGGTAGGTTCATTGGTGCAAGCCATTTTTGGGATAGGCTGATGGTCTACAGGTGCAGAGCCCATTTGGGGAACTACTTCTGGTCATAAGGCCACAAGTGTATATTGGGTTGGTTTTATTCTCTCAAGGGCATAAGCCTTTGTTTCACTAAGCTTAGCATCATCCAACACTTGAGGGGTCAACAAAATGCCTTAGATCAGGTTCATACTAGGCTCGTGCTTTATGAAAATATATCATCACTGAGTGCAGGTTCTTATCTATACTTTGGGAATTTCTTCAAAGTAGGCTAATGTCATCTTGTACATAGGGATGTTATTAAAAACTTAGACTAGAGATTCACTCAATCTTAACATTCAATTATCATGCTTATATTGATTTAAATAATATGAAAATCTTAGTCAAACACATAACCATATTAAACTCAAATAGAGGCAACACCATTCTTCATTCATCAAGATTTAAATAAAGAGAATTATCCATACTATGTAAAATAGAGGATAGGCTTATTTACACTAATAAACAACCCAGTGGCTCATAAGTGGGCTTGGAAAATACAATTAGATCCTCAAAGGCATATATAATAGTCCTAAGCTCTATTGGTGGTCAGATTACTATGTCTGAAACCAATTTTGAAAGGCTTCACTACCTCAATTTGCATCCTTCCGCTCACTAGATTGAGCTCAAATTTATAGCCCATAGGAGCATCTTCATGCCAAGGTGGAGAGCATATATTAGGTGTTGATTTATATCCTTGGTTGATCATTATACTATCTATATCACCTTACACCATTTACACTATGGTCACCACATGCAACCACTCAAGAAGATGTCCTAAAAAATAGGCACCAATTAACTGCCTGCTAGTTAGCACTAGATCTATGACGATTCCTCTAGCTGGTACAAAAGATATGAAAATGGAAATCATACCAAGTGATTGCCTCATGATGAGATGTATGATAAGTAGGCACATATTCATACTTAACCAAAAAAGGGTGCAACATTACCCCATACAAAATTTCTAGTCCACCCATGAACTAGTCTTTTAAAGTGTTTTGCATGTAGAATTCTGGTGCACTCTCCTTCAGCTATACACTGAAGTCCTCAAAGCCCTTGATAGTGAGATTAAGTTCCTCAATGGAAATATCTATCTTTATGGAGGTGGCACTGATCATAAGCACATTTATCTTCTCCAATTCGTTTTTGAATGCCTTGAGATTTGCCTTAGATTTTGTCACTCCTTCGTCTAGGATTTTAGCTTGTTTTTAGGCCTTAGTATACAAGGCATGGAAGAGTGCTTCCAATTTTTCTTCCTATTCTTTGATCTATGTGCTCAAGTCATTGACCTTCCTCATTATCTGGGAATACTCCAAACTACTTGTAGTATATACCTATGACATAATCTCTTCCTTCTCCCACTTTACTTACTTGAGGTGTACGTCTATGACTGAAACCTGGTTGGAGAATTTACAAAAGATGGAATCAGCTACATCTACACCTTATTGAAGTTTTATAAAGTCTTCCACCTTTTTAATCTTTTTAACTAGCTCCCTTTTTATTATGGTTCATGGGTCCTCCTCTTCTTCTTGTGCCAACTTTACTTTCAACCTCAAGAGTATTTACTCCACTAACATGTATACCTTGTCAACCTCTGAGAGGTTTGATGTGTCAATGTCATCTAAGAGGGATGGCTTGGATGTATCTATGTGATCAGATAGTTGATGTAGCTTAAACTTCATGGCCTTCATTTCCTCTTATACATCCAAGGTGATTTTCTTCTACTTTAAATCCTTAACATCATTGATGATGTTCTTTTGGGTGACTTTGGAGGCCATCTAGATGAGTTAATTTACCAACCTAACTAGGTTAATGGCATGGGGATTTATGATAAGGGAATCATGCCCTTCCTCTAGTTTATCTACACAAAATATGGCCTTTTATAACACTTCAAAATGAGGCTCATCCATATATCTATCAAAAAAAATGAGACTTGTTGGTGCATCTTAGTTGTGGCATATTTGGGGGGCATGTATTCAAACATGTAGAAATATTCATCTATCCACCCTTTCTACATCATTTTTATTAGGCTCATCTTCATGCCTTCTTCTTCTATGAGGGATAACTCCATTTGTTATTCTTCCTCTTTAATGGTGATACTTCTCTCTTTAGTTCTTTCCTCTAAGGTTTATTCTTCTTTCTCATATAGGGTTTCTTCTTCAGACTTGTCCCCTTTGTCTATTCCTTCTTTTCCCTTGACACTAGCTTCACCATCCTCCTAATTTTGCTAGGCTTTTATGGAAATCTCTATTTGTTGCTTTTCAAAGGCACTAGTATCACCTTACTTTTCTTCAATCACCCCTTCACTACTTGGGTGTGCCTACAATTTAGCTTGGTTTTTTATACTGGTAGAGATGCTAGGCACCTTTTATAACACTTTTTTAGCTGGTTCTATGCTTGCAGAAACCTCTATCTTCCTTCTCTTTCTTGGCATTTTCTTCCTAGGCTTTCTTTTTCTCAACCTTCCTCTTTTTCACTAGTGCTAAGGCCTTTTCTTCCTTGGCCTTCATTTCCTCAGTTTTGACTCTATCAATATGCTCCTAAGTCATGTTGGTTGCCTTCATGGCCTCTCTTTTATTCTCTAATACAAGTTCCATCTCTAGTTCTTCCTTGATATGGAAAATTTTATTCCACAAGCTTCTCTTTTGCTCCTCAGTTCATGGAGGTTGTGTGGAAGGCTCTTTTGATGAGGCACTGGGTAGCTTTCTTGCCTCTCTAAGTGTGATAGTAGTGCCACCTTAGAGGGACTTCTAGATTTCTTCAGCACTAGGCTCTTTTCTTTCTTCTTCTATAATGTAGACCTTGGTTCCTCCTTTCTCCTCTTCCTCCATCTCTTCACATGCCTCTTGTTCCTCCATTTCCTCACATGTCTCTTACACCTCCATCTCTACCAAGGTTATTTTAGGCATTACAATGAGTCCCTTAGATTTATTCTTCTTCTCCTTCTTATTGGGATAAATAGTCCCTTGCATGAAGGTCATGTGTTTTTTCTTTGGGGTTGATGGAGTAGCTTCCCCATTGGAGGTGATCCTTAACTTTATGCACTCTTGGATTTCTTCAAGTGTTTCTCCCCATTTTTTATGGGGATATTTCTTCTATGTTACTTGCACTAGCTTCCCTTCATTACAAATCTGAAGGGTGGGATCATCATCCTTCCCTAGGTTTATACCCTTATTTCTTAGTTTCATCTCATAATATAACATGTGTATGTGTCAGAGTATTACTTCCTTCTAGAGGGGATGGAGGTTAGTACAATCCAAGTTATCCTCCTCATCTTTGGTATATTTTCCTCCTCAGAGCAAGTATTGGAATTATAACTTGCTTATTTCCAAATCCATGACCTTCACCAAGATGTCCAACTAATGCACATTTGGAATTATCCTTAGCATATCCTTGAAGCATTTGGTAGAAAATGATTAAGGGAGTTTCAGCCAACCTGATCGGTTACCATCTGTGAGTACCAAGTGCACTACAAAGAAGTGTTGCATAATGGTGAAGGTTACCATTCTAAACATGTTCTAAGGGAAGTCCTTAGGGATGCATCATTCTATCTTGAATGCCTCTATGTATTGGGTGTACCACCCCATTACTTGAGTTTTGTATTTCTAAGAGAAGGTGGGTGGGTAGGTGAAATCTTGGTACTTTAGCACTAGTGAGTCCTTATGCATTGGGAAGACCCAAAGACTATCTTCATCACCATTAGGCATACCAATCTCCTCCATCATAATTAAAATCAACTTCAAACCCCACTTGAAGGTCTCTCAAGCTATGTGACACTCAAGCATTATTTTCACCATTTTTTCAGCAATAAATTCAATAAAACCTATAAAATCCAAAAAAATACACTACCACCTATGCATTCAATGTGTATCTTTGTGCCTCTACCATCACTTCATTAAATTATCTAAATGGTATTTTTGGTGAAGTGATATGTAGTTCAAATGGTCATTTTTTAACCTAACTTTGGGTGGATTTCAGCTTGTCTTGATGATCTTCCTCTTGTGCTTTGTCCACTTGGCATGATATTCACATTATTTATGACAACATGGGTGTAGTGCTTCTCATGCACATGATTCAACCTCCAAGGTTACATGTTCTCTTCTTGCTGCACTTTAATTTCAAGTATGCTTTCCTATCTTGGTCAATTTTTATATGCTCTCATCTCTTGCCTTGTCTAATCCCTACCCCATACATATCGCTTATATTGGTCCTCTAGTTCTTTACTCTCTAGGTGTCTTACACACTTACCATATTGTGTACCTCTCTCCCATCTTATGCACACTTAGCATCTTGTGCACCTCTTTATGTCACTTGGTACTCATATTTATGAAATTATTGTAAACTCCATGCACTTAGAAACTTAGGTTTCTAGGTTTAGGTGCTTTAGAAAGCATCTATGATTGACTCACCTAACTATAGTTATACATGAAAGCACTAGAATAGTTCACTGATAAGCCTAAAAGCACCTCACTTATTCACTCATCACCAACAACACCACAAAACATAAAAAATGTTTGGCTTGTGCCAAATGTTAATTTGGTCATCATAACACAACCAAATTATGACTAGGAAGTTGGCTTCTAATGGTAAAAAGCACTATCCTATTGGCTATAAGGAAGTAGATGCAGTCATTTTTTAACCTAACTTTGGGTGGATTTCAGCTTGTCTTGATGATCTTCCTCTTGTGCTTTGTCCACTTGGCATGATATTCACATTATTTATGACAACATGGGTGTAGTGCTTCTCATGCACATGATTCAACCTCCAAGGTTACAAGTTCTCTTCTTGCTGCACTTTAATTTCAAGTATGCTTTCCTATCTTGGTCAATTTTTATATGCTCTCATCTCTTGCCTTGTCTAATCCCTACCCCATACATATCGCTTATATTGGTCCTCTAGTTCTTTACTCTCTAGGTGTCTTACACACTTACCATATTGTGTACCTCTCTCCCATCTTATGCACACTTAGCATCTTGTGCACCTCTTTATGTCACTTGGTACTCATATTTATGAAATTATTGTAAACTCCATGCACTTAGAAACTTAGGTTTCTAGGTTTAGGTGCTTTAGAAAGCATCTATGATTGACTCACCTAACTATAGTTATACATGAAAGCACTAGAATAGTTCACTGATAAGCCTAAAAGCACCTCACTTATTCACTCATCACCAACAACACCACAAAACATAAAAAATGTTTGGCTTGTGCCAAATGTTAATTTGGTCATCATAACACAACCAAATTATGACTAGGAAGTTGGCTTCTAATGGTAAAAAGCACTATCCTATTGGCTATAAGGTTTAATTTGGTTGTTGTTAAAATGCCTAGGGATAATTTCACCCAATAATGTGAGGAGCTTGCATGCATCACTTTTCAATATACTATGGATGACATATGGACCCATCCACCTAATTTGTAGCTTTCTCAGGTGATTGAGGTACTTGGATTCGTAAGAAAGGCTAATTCTCATTTAGTCAATACCTTGTGCTTAATATGCTTGTCATGCCATAGTTTTTATCATGTCTCTTCTATCTACTGGCTTCACCTTGCTTGGGTGCGCACCTCATCCAAGCACTCCAAGTCTTCTAGCATTACACTCAATGATTCTTGGTCTTCTAAATGACCAATATATGAAATTCATAATGATGGCATCATGAAATCCATTGATATAATTACCTCTACACCAAACACTAGTTGGAATGGTGTAGCTTTGTTCAGGTGTTTACAGGTTGTGAGGTATGCCCATAGTACTATTGACAATCGATCATCCCAATATTTATGATTAAATTCACATATATTCATGAGGCACATTCCCAAGATCTTTTTTAAAATCTTAGCTATGACATTCACTTATGGATGATAAGACATTATCTTATGGTATGCCACCATGTATTCAGTTAGTGGGATCTACACAATTTCATTGATGAAGTGTGTACCTCTATCACTAGTCAAACTGAGTGGGTACCCATAGTGACTTATAATTTTATCCTATATGAACCATATGATTATGGTGATTGTGTAGTCTTTTGTTGGTACTACATCAACCCACTTAGTGAAATAATTGGTGGCCATTAGAATGTCTCTTATGCCTGTGTACCTTTTTAAGGGATTGGT
The DNA here is from genome assembly GCA_037957365.1 of Torreya grandis. Lineage (NCBI taxonomy): Eukaryota > Viridiplantae > Streptophyta > Pinopsida > Cupressales > Taxaceae > Torreya > Torreya grandis. The sequence goes on from JARHVA010010816.1 coordinate 91,457, forward strand.
TGGCTCAATGAAACCAATGGCCCATTATTAAAATGGTGCTTGGATAAGGATAGGGATGAGAGGCATTTCATATCGGTGTTTAGGATTCCCTATACATTGGTATATGTCACATGCCTTGGAGCAATCCTTTACATCTTGGAATAGACTTAACCACCACAAGCCTGATTGTAATACCTTGTACACCATTACATATCCAACGTAATGGATGCCTACTATCCCTTCATGTATCTTATGTAAAATGGTGTCCCTTTCATGTTCTAAAATGCATTAGCACATGACTTTATCTTAGCCTAGTTTTTATAGCTCCATGTTGATGAGTTGAAAAGGGGCAACATGAACTGTGAGTTGTTTCTTCTCTTTGGTTGTCAGAGTTTAGGGCACAGATATTGAAGTTAAAAAAGTGACTATCTCTATTAAGTCCTTAGGGACATGTTGGAATCTGTAGAGTTACACATCTGATATGTCATCCTTGATCAATGCTTTTGTATCACTAGAGTTGATGTAGGACAAATGGTCTGGGCCTAAGTTCTATTTTATAGGCTTAATGACAACTAAGAACTGGAACTCTTAAAATAGAACTATCCATCTACAGATGTGATCATGGAGAATGAGCTTATTCATGAGGTACTTAAGCACATTGTGGTCCATGAAAAAATAAATGGGGTCACCAACAAGTATTGCCTAAATTTTTACAGGGCATAGATCATGACCAGTGTTTCGTGCTTGGTTGTTATATAGTTATGATCTACTTGGGTAAATTTTATGCTTATAAAGGAGATGGGATGATCTATTTTGACTTTTCCAAGTTTTACCAGAGTGGAACTAATTATATATCTAGATGCATCAACATGGACATGTAATGGGGTCATCCAGTCTAGAAATTATAAAATAGGTGCACTAGCTAATTTAAGATTTAGAGTTTGAAAGGCATGCTCTTGTATTATACCCAAATAGAATAGGACATCCTTATGCAATAGCTCCACTAGAGGTACCATAATCTTTGCATAGCTCCGTATGAATTTCCTATAGTGCCACAATAACCTAAAGAGGAGTGAATGTCTTTCTACATTGAAGGGGTCTGAAGCTGAATGCTTATTGTAATCTTCATGGGATCAATGAGTAGACCATATTTATTGATGATGTGCTTGAGAAAGGTTACAAATGGTGTTGCAAAGATGCACTTTTTGATGTTTAAGGATATTTGTAGTTTCTTGTACCTTTCAAACATCAGGTGTAGGTTATCATAATGGTCTTTTATGAGCTCATACATAGTCCAATTATCTAGGTAGACTTAGAGGAACTTATGGATGAAGTCCTTAAATGTAGTGATCAACACTCTAGAGAACACGACTACTGCATACTTGAATCCAAAAGGGATCATGTTATAAGAAAAATAAACTCATTTAGTCACAAAGGTTATTTTTGGCTTGTCCTCCTCTTCAATCTGAACTTGATGGTATTCAAATAACCTATCAGTGAAGGTGTAAATCTCATAGCCTATGATGCCATCCAAGACTTTATCAGTGAATGGAGTCAAGAAGGGGTCAATGATGTAGGTGGTATTAAACATTTTATAATCAATGTAAATGTGAATTCACCCATCCTTATTAATGCTAACCATAATGGGGCTCACCCATTCAGATTATTACATTAGGTAGATAATACCTATGATTAGCATACCATCAATCTCCATTTTGACCTTGGAATGAAGATTGTTATTCATTTTTTAGGGGTGTTTATTCACATGTCTTGCACCATCCACCAACTTTATACTCATTTTCCCAAGGGATGGGTGGGTGCCCTTTATGTCTTGATAATTTTGAGGGAACAAGTCTTGGAACTCCTTTAGGAGATCCATAATTTATGTTAGCTTCACATCAGACCAATATGCACTCATAGTAGCCATCTTTGGTTCCCCTTATATGCTAATGTCTACTTTGGTAGTCTTAATCAACACATGATAGGGCTCATTCCTCTCCAGATGGGAATATTCAACTTACATACTCCCCTTAGTTGTCTCTATTAGAAGATGAGGCAGGTCTTCTTTTCCAAGGTTGCTTTCCTATATTTGGCACACTAGTTTATTCTTGCTTGTCAAGGTCATCCAGTTATGCTATTTTTAGGTTTCATTATATTCTTTAGTTAAGTCATTATTGAGTACTTGACCTAAAAATAAATTTGGGAGTGCTATCCCTTTCCCTTCAAACATATCTCTTAGGTGCTCCTCTAGGATTATAGTGTCCTCAAACACTTCCCTTCAAATTAATTACAGTGGCTTGATCAATTATAGTTTCTATGAAGAAAAGGAAAAGGTGTGCACAAAATTTTACTTTAGTGCATCCTAATTTGCTATCTGATGGTGTGTCTCATTGACAACATACCGTGCTCACACCCAAGTCTTTAAGGTTCTATATAAGGCATGCACCTATAAGTTACTTAGGGAATTTGCATTATAGTTAGTCAAATTTTCTTCACACAAGAGCACATGTGTTATTGGCTTTGAATCACTAGAATATGTAAAAATGTCCAGATCCTCATTGATTTTTTTGAATCTAGTGTATATTGGTTCTTTCACATCTTACCAAGTCAGCAATATAGGCCTTTGTGTATCCCACCAATGAGCAATAATGCTCTTTAAAGTATACACCAATGTGCACATCTTGTCTACCTCATTTAGGATGTATGACTTGAGGTCACAAACATATTCTTCCATAGGATTATTCCCATCATACCTTGGGAGTGTAGTAATTTTTTCTTTACTTAGGAAAAATACTCTCTTACCCTTATTTCTATTACAAGGGACCCATCTCTTTGAAGTGTGATCAATCTAGACCCATCTATTCCTCATAGGTTTTGGCACCTTTGTGCTCACTAAGCAACACCTCTGACCAATCATCTCACAAGATTTTTTGACCTATTAGTCATAAAAAATATTAGTGTTGTTCAAGGCTAATTGTCTATCTTCTTAAGAAATCACTCCTTGGTCATTGGGGTTGAGATTCTTGATGCCTTGCATCATGATTTTGTAGATATGGTTGATCTCATCCTCCAGATCAATACTTTCTACATAGGGTGGTTATTGGTCACTTGAGAAGGGGATCACTACCCTCTCTTTGCCATTTTCAAAGGTCATATAATACTTTTTTAAATTCATATCGATATTATTTGGATAGTATCATGGCCTTCCTAGGATAAATGGATAATTATCTTACTCAAACAACTCAATTACCTCAAATTCAACATAGTACTTGGGACCCATGATATCTATAATGGCACTTTTTATAATTATGATTGGTTGAATCCTAGATTTATTAGACATGAAAAGTACATAAGGGGAAGGCCTCAAGGTTGGCCTACCCATCTTTTTCCATGCATTATTTTTGAAGATATTGACCTTAGCACCTATATCCATAAGGACCTCACATAAAGACCATCCATCAATGGTGGCATTTATGAAGAGGTCTTGATCATATTTTGCATTCTGTGTATGTCTAACTTCTTATGCCCTTTCCATGCATGAAAAAATGACTTCATATTGATTCTATCCCACATGTTATAAATGTAAGTTATTTAATAAGGGAAACATCCCTTTTATCTGTAGGAGGTGCAAGATATCTATTAGATCATGTGCCTTAGCCTCTTGACCATCTTGATTCTTACAAGAGGTGGCATCTTGCACTTCTAGGTCTTGTACCAGTTGGTGCTCTCATTGTAGGTTTTGAATCACACTCATACCCTACTGAAACATATCTTTTTGGTGTACAGGTTCTGGGTAAGGCATAACTTTGGGTTCAGGCAATGTTATGTACTCAGTACAATTTTGTTCCCTATATTCTAAGCATAACTCAGGTACTAACACAACTGGTAGCTGAGTGGTGAATCCATTATGATTAGTTGCCTATAATTTGATTGGCTTCATTTAGGTAAATTATGTCTTTGAAGTCCACTTCTCCATTTTTAGCTCATACCTGATCATTCTTTCACCCTTATCTATGTCAGGCTAGCCTCGGGTCAATTTTTTGTATAATTCAGGGTATTACTTAACCTTATGTGTTCATTAATAATACCACACATTATATGTGTAGGTAAATCATGTTGATAATGCTCTATCAAACTATACTTATAACATGAACATGGTGGGAATCTTCTTCCACCACATTCTATACCTCACTCTCTAGCACCTCTTTACATTTTATAGCCTATATTTTTCTAGCCATAGCCATCATTTCCCTAGGTCACCTGCCCTCTAGATGCTGCCGTTGCCTATCGTGAACCTGTCTCCATGTTTTCATACATCTTGTTGATTATGTAGTAATTAACTATGGTATGGGTGTAGGCATCACACAAATAATAATAGATGGTTATGTTAACTTAACTTGCACATTGTAACAAAGGGCATTTGTAAACATAATGTGCTTCATGACAAACCTCAAAGATTAGATGTAATTGCACACATTCCTTTGAGGATAGTTATTCCTATTATGGCCTTCTATCTCACAATCAGTGCACCATACTCTAATTCAAACATCTTGTGATGAACTAGTAGTCAATTTATGGAGTTAGGAGGCCATATATGCAATTTTTGCCTCCTTAAATGGGTTGATTCCCATATCGGCACTGTCAACTACCTTAGCTCTAAGCATGACTTCAAGTGTTTCATGAGGGTTGGTGAATGTCTTCATGGAAAATGTTAATCAAAATGGTACTAACAATCCTCCAAAAAACCATAATGCATTATGAGAGGGGTGAATGTCATAAGGTATCTTATAATTAAGTGTCTTGAATTTGGCATCATACAGGTGCATGATTTGTAAGAGCCATTGGTTAATTTTTTTGAGCATGGTGATGTGCTGCTATTCAAACTTGGGTATATAACATTCCTTTAGGAATGTTTTCTTCAAGGTGTCATAGTCAATCATATCTTGGTTAGGATCAAATTTCCTATATCAAGTATGAGCACAATCAAGTAGAGTTGTTGTGAACTATGTTACCTTGTACATCGATTGGGTTATTATTTGAGCATGTTATTATAGTTTACATTTTAGCACATGCTTTATGAAATTTTCCATGCCATGGTATTCTGGCAAGTGTATGGTCATATCATAGTAATTACTGTGGGGGGCATGCTAGAATTTGAGGCACTTGCCCCCCAGTACTTGTTCTGGTGGTGTTCCTCTAACACCTCTCAACACTAGGTTAAGCACTAATACCATTGTTATTATTGGTAACATAGATGATGATGGCACTACACTAGTAACTTGTGGCACTAAGCCACTTCTTATGGGTTGTTTCCCAATCTACACAACTGACATTGGCTAAATTCAAATGTTTGCACTCATGTTCTATGGTGTCGAGCTAACACCCAAATATCTAATGGTATCCTCACTTAAATATTCATATGGAATAACTTGTTTAATCATAAAATTATAGTCCAAATCTATAAAATGGTAAAATTTTATGTGGATAATAGGGTCAATTACCACTTTTCTTTCTTCACGTGGGCGATATAGTACATGAGCTAACACCATAGGTTCAAAGGGGGTAGGTGCTTTTGGTGCATATTCAATGGTCAAATTATATAAGGACCCAGTGCATTCTTTACCCATCAATAGTTGAGCTCAATTTATGGCTTCATTATTCCTCTCCTCATGTTATTGCAATTCAAGAGATCCTTCCCCATTCCCTTCCCACTCACTACAGGTTCTCTCGACACTTCTAGGTTCCAGATCTTCCATCAGCCTATACCTCTTATTGTTATAGTTTTATTACCTAAGTTATCGAGTGTCAATCTACTCATCCCCTTCCATTGAGCTTCACCTATACATCCCCTTCCTCCCTATTTTGCTTCTCATACATGAAATAACTTAGCCTTCTATTCTCATGATTTCAAATCCATAATCCACCATCAGTTTCTTAAGATCTACACTAAACTCTTTTACAAATGTGCCTATGGGCTTGTATAAAAATTGATATTCTACTTCCTTAGGGAAGGAGTTTGTCAACACTAAAAACTCAAGCATGTAATTATGCAATGCTTCTTTCTACCATTTGTCTACATCTCTAGTCCAAGTAGCATCTAGGTTCTCAATATTTTCTAAGTACTCTTTCATATACTTAAAGTGATGTCCATAACTTCATCTTCTATGGATCACATAGGTAACCAACCATCAGTACACATGCTTAAGTAGTTCAAAAAAGAAGAGCTCATATAGAACATCATATAGGTTGTTTTGGACCCACTTCCTTGGATTTTATTCTTTATAGGATAGATGTTTTATCACAAATTTATCTTCCACCTATTGCAACTAGTGCTCGATGTTCTTGAGGGAGAGTTGAAGCATTGCTCTATCACACCATTACAACAATAAAATTCAACATGGGTCCTGGAAACATAACCAAAATGTTATAGTTTAATTGGGGTCTTAATGCATTTATTCATGGGGTTAGGCACTCATTTAGTTATTCAAGTCAATTTTAGACTTATTACAACTAGGTGCAAGCATAGTATAACCCTGTAACACTCAAAATTTGTCACTCAGTTTCACTAGCATCAAATCACATAAGGTGTAAGCCTTATACTCTCACCCAAAGAGTAGTAGAGAAAGAACCAAGGTCTGTATTGGGCTAGTTATGCTATGACACAACTCATTCTTCATAAGACTTGGTCATTACAACAACAACATTGGTAGGTTCATTAGTGCAAGCCATTTTTGGGCTAGGCTGATGGTCTATAGGCATAAAGCTTATTTGGGGAACTACTTATGGTCATAAGGGCATACGTTTATATTGGGTTGGTTATATTCTCTCAAGGGAGTAAGCCTTTATTTTAATAAGATTAACATCATATAGTGTTTGAGAGGTAAATGGAATGCCTTAGATTAAGTTCATACTAGGCTCGTGATTTATGCAAGGATATCATCATTGAGTGTGGGTTCTTATCTATACTTTGGCCATTTCTTCAAAGTAAGCTAACGTCATCTTTTACATAGGGATGCCATTAACAACATAGACCAGATATTTGCTAAAAAATAACATTCAATTATCATGTTTATATCAATTTAAATACTACAAACATTGCACATTCAAGTAAAATTAGTCAGAAACATAACTAGATTGAAGTTAAATAGAGGAAAAACCATTCTTCATTTATTAATATTTAAATTTAGATCATAATCCATACTATGTAAAATAGAGTATATGCTTATCCACAATGCTAAATATCCTAGCAACTTACAGGTGAGCTTGGGAAATATAATTCAAGCCTCAAAGTCATCCATGCTAGTCCTAGGTTCTAATGGTAGTTAGATTATTGTGTTTAGAACCACTTTTGTAGGATTTTTCTACCTCAATTCATGTCTTTCTGCTCATTGGATCAAGCTCAACTTTATATCCCATAGGAGCATTTTTGTGCCAAGTTAGAGAGTGCATGTTGGTTGCTCATTCATGTTGGAGCATTTCACCAACTCGCTCACCTTACACCCTTTCTACTATGGTCACCACATACAACCACTCAATAATATTTCATAAAAAAGTTGGGTGCTATTTAACCGCTTACCAACTAGCATTAGATCTATGATGATTCCTCTAGCTAGCACAAAAGATACCAAAATGGCAATCATACCAAGTGATTGCCTCATGCTGAGATGGCTGCTAAGTTGGCATGGATCCATACTTAGCTAAAAAAGGGTCCCAACACTGATGAAAATAATGATGAGGCTAAGGTAACAATTAATACAATTTAAATATTGATGAATAGGCTTGTCTTACCATCTTCACAAAGAATGATGTTTACATTGATATCTAAATTTCCTCATAAGGTATTACAAAGGATACTTGATTTAAATCTCATATCTTTCCCTTCACTAATAGATTTTGATATTAATAAGGCACAACCTTAAGGGTTCAATTTCAATGGATACTATGATTGGATTACATATGCAAGACACCCCAAAAATATATGTTTTGATTCAAGGTATTAGATACATATATAATTGAGGACATATTTATTGAGATAAATGATGTTAATACACATAAAAATGATTTGGTAGCACAACCTAATGTGAATGTGAATATTTTTTTTTCTCCCTTTCCAAATCATGTGGGAAAATAGACCAAGACTAATCTTAAGGTGCATATGACATACAAATTAAATCCTCCTCCTAATTATTATGTCTATATAACTAAGGAGGGGCATACTATATATGGAATTATTAGTACACTTACAAGCATATTTATATAATGATGTAAAAACACATTCAATGAGCATGAGATGTTGATGATGATTATATTAATTCACCTTTGTTTGTGCACATTTAAAATAATTCACATCCTATACACAAAGTTATAGTGGATATTGGGTCAAGTGAAAACATTTTCACTATGAAATTTCTTACTATTTTTGGGTTCACACATAAATAATTGATTGATACAAAAAAATACAATGAAAGGATTCGATAGAAAGAGAAAAACCCTCTTGGTGGCATTATGTTACCACTTATGGTAGGGCCTACAGTAATTTGAACTCTTTTCTTGGGTTTTCTAAATTTTGGGGCTTTCAACATGTGATTAGGATGTATATGATATATAATACTCATGTAGTACCATCTATGGTGCATTGATGTGTGAAATATATTGATATCAACTAAGTGGTTACAATTTCACATATTTCATATGAGTATCCTATATGGCCACATATATTTCCTTCACCGCCTCTACTATGTTGATTTGGATTTTATGCACAATCCAAAAACATTTATGAGGTAGTCTTTAATGTTTTAGGATCTATGAATGAAATACACTCTAAGGCACGAGTTACAGGGTATCCAGTTTTATAAACAACCTACTGGTGAAATATTAGTGAGTGAAGCAATTTGTTTAGCATGGATGGGTTAGCTATAAAAATAATTGAATATAATTGATATGGGTGGACTGATGATGGATCTAACCTAAGGTGGGTAGGATCAAAATAAACTCATAAAAAGTGGAAAAGCTAGGGAAAAAAAGGAGGCTTGTGGACCATAATAGATGAAACTTTTGTAGGCCAACACTTGAACTAAATGTTGGATAAAGATTCAAAGACCAATTTATATTTTATACCAATGTATCACAATAATCATAAAACATAGTTAGGATTCAAAGTAAACCAAAATATATAAAATGTAAGCACATAAAATCAAAGGTTGTCACATTTGTTAGACTGCAATAACACATCTATAAAGGGGATTATGATTCATATACAAAATACATTCAGGTCAACAATATATAAATATGAATAATTATATATTAAAGATAAAACTCATGCACAACCAAAATACTAGTAAAATGAAATAACAAAACTTCCTAAATGATCCACAACTTTGGAGAAGAATCAAGATTTGCATATTGAGATCAATTGTAGGACTTTCCTTAGAATTTGCTATTAACTTCAATAGCTAAAATTCTCCCCCATTGGTACTAGGAGGATACAAGTATAAATAAGATTCAAATGGGGGAGGCCTCATATCTCAAGTGATGTCTAGAAATACATGTTCAAAAATAGCCTTGTATGTTAATCTTGTGCAAAGTATGCATGTACAATAATGGATATTCAAAATAGAGTTATTCATCTAAAATATAATATATACATGATAAACTAATTAGGAACTAACCATTCCATCTCAAGTATAAAATTAAAATATATATGTATAACTAGAGAGGTGATTATGTGGTACCATTAGAAGGAGTTGGTGGAGTGATAACTATTGAAACTAAAGTGGATGATATAACTCCTTGAGGGATCAAGACTGGCCCAGCTCGAATGCATGATTGCATATCTAGGAAATTGGGGAGTCTATGATGAAGTGGAAATACTCATAGTTAGTTATGTGTTATGCATTGATCCCAAAGATACATCCTTAGTTTTGAGTTCTTTAAATAATGCATGGGTGGATTCATACTCTTTGTTGACAATATAAAAATGAGAAAGGTAGGTTTGAATATTTTGATGGCCTCAGCCATCAACCTCATGTGCTTTGCTTCCAAGATCTTAAACTCTACTATAAGGGTTTCAACCTTTGTCATATGGTCCTTATAAAAATTTATTAGTTAAAAAATCTCATTATTATTTTTATATATCATTCCCTTGACCCCCTCCTTAAATCTATCTATTGCTGCTTTAAGGAGAGTCTCAAAATATATCCTATTGAACAACTCACTTGTAGAGGTGATAAAATTGGTGATCTTCATGTCATTAAAAAATTATAAGGCCTGATTCTCATGGATCATAAGATCTAATAATATATCCTTCATCTGATTATGTAATGTGATAGTAGCATCCCTTTTCATAATTACATAGTTTAAATCCAATGCTACATCATGAATTAACATCAAGTTGAGCTAGTTGAAATCACTTCTCCTAGAACATTGAATAAAAATCTAAGTCTCTTCTCATATTCCTTGAATTGGTGCCACAACTTGATCACTTTATTTCTTGTTGATTGGCTTTTACCCCTAGAATCCAAAATGCTATCCAAAATGTCATATAACCTCATGTATGATTTGCATCTATCAATACTTTCATGAAGAACATTTATAATTTGCATCTATAGTAGTCTTTTTTGTGATTCCTCAATTTTGTACATTTATTTAATTTCCTCCCTAGTATAATCTAAAAAACTATAGAAATCATTTGTATATTCATTAAGATCACTAGGATTCTTTTTAGCTTTCTTAGATAAGGGAAATAGATTTTGTCTCTGTTCAAATTCAAATTCTTCCCTTGTATAAATATATATTGCCCTTCCTCTTCCTCACCCTTTATATTTTACAACTTTGATTGTCAAATATGGTGGAGATTATGGGCAATTCAATGACAACCAAATTTTTCTCTCATCATTCTTTCCGTACATTTCTATAACCCATTCTAGGACAATAAGCTCCCCTTCTTCCCCTGATGTACTCAGGTCTTCAAATTTAGACGGTGGAGGTGTCATAGTGTTCAATTTTTAAGGTTATAATGAAGCACTTATTTGAATTTAGAACTGTAATGTGGGGTAAACAATCCTCTACTGTAGTGAGGACTCCCTTTGTGGATCAACCTCAAATATAAAATTAGTTAAGCCAAGGTTTTTCATAAATGTCAAAGTGGGTGACCATATTGATGAATATTGTGGCATTGGTATCTTTGTTTTATATGAAGGTTTCACTAGGACTGTAGACACCTAAAACTAGCCATTGATAACCTCCAACCATGGTTTTGACTAATTTCCACCAAAATGCACAATTTAGTTTAAAAACACTAAACCACATTAAATGAGTTGAAATTGATATATTCAAGTGATGATTTTGGCCAAGGTGTCACTAAATGGGGTAATGCAATTTATGGGCCTACTTACTTTGATCAAATCAATTTGAATCAAAATGCCAATTTTGCACCTAGGTGCTCTAGATTGCTCTTTTATGTCAAATATCTTAGACAAGATACGTACCTTTATTATTTTATGTTGAAAATATCCTAAATGGGATAACTAATATAATGCATTTCACATTGACTTCTAATTCCAATCCAGTCAAAATTTAGACCAATAACAAGGCATTCTGATCAATTTGAGTAATTTGTGCACAAAGTGCTTAATCATGCTTAAGAGTTAATTAAACCAAATTAGATCCTAATTAAAAATTCCATAGAAACTTGTTGAATACTTATATTTAGAAATGAATATTGAATATCTGCATCATTAGGTGACATCATTTCTTGGGAAGATATCTGTAGGCCATAAATGCCATAAATATCAAGGTTAACCCCTCCCATGCCTCTTAAATGCCCCTCTATCCCAAATATTGATGAGCCTATTTATGGATTTTTTACATAATTAGATTAATCCTTAGCCACACATCTCAATCTTGATATGGATGGTTCAGGTTGATTCTAGCCATTTTCCAAAATCTATAAACAGAGAGGCCATGAACATCATTTCTAAGCTATTTTGGTGCAAAGTTATTATGCTCAAATATATTCCATAAGCTTAACTTGTGCAAAGTTACCATGTCAAATTTATTCCAAAAATATCTCACATGCCAAAGTTATGATGCCAAAACATTGAAGCCAAAGCCATAAGGTACCAAAGAGAGATGGAGTTAGCCAAGCTTCCATTGATGCAAACGTCATGAGCATAAATCGAGAAAACCACTATAATAAGCATTTTGGAGTATCAAAGGAAGGTGAAAGAAGGTTTATTTCATGTTTTAGTTGTGTTTACATTTTTTTTTGTTAACTAATCTCACCCTAGTAATTAGGCCTAGAATGTATACAAATTAGTGTATTCTTATTAAATTTGTTTCATTTTAGAACTAACATAATACTAACCACCTCTCTTGAATCAAATTTTTAGTCTACATAATGGCATGCTCAGTGGGACCAAACACATCCTACGTATGAAGGAGATCATGAGGAAACTTTAAAATTTCAATTTGGATGCTTAGAACTCTCTCTAAATGATTTTCTAACTTCATTTGGCTTGATTTTATCTTCACAGGTTTACACAGGTAACTGACGATAGTCAGAAGAACCATTGATAGTTAAGTAAATCATCGATGGTCATTTTCAATTGTCAATGGTCAAGTAAAACTATTGCTAGTTAGGTATAACTATCAGTAGTCACTATCTTTTTTTTGACCTGAGAGCTACCATTTTAAAATGCTTAGTTTGGGGTCATCTGGACTCCATTTTTCATGTTTTTTTAAAACCACATGTTTTCTTCCAAATTTTTAGAATTTTATATTATTTTAGCTTCAAGTTACATATATTTTTCAATAAAATTTAACATCTCTTTAAATTTTTCTAATCTAAAAAATTTGCTTTTGGGGTGATGCCTGAAGGGTAGACATGTAATTGACGGACTTTAAATTTGTTATAACATGTTGTAGACCATCTTTTGCATGACTTTAAAATGAACTAGGAACTTTTTTTTAGTGCTTAATGAAACATTTAGGTGCTTAAAATAAAATTTTGATAGTTATAATTTCAAAGTTATAACTTAAGACCAAGGGGTCAAAAGAACACCACTCAATCTTTCAACTTGGTTCTTAAAAAAGAACTCACCTTTCTAAGCTTTTTATATTCAATTATTTGTTTGATATAGTTTGTTTGAAAAAGAGAGGGATGCCATGTGTATGATCTTCCACTTGTCCCCTTTAGGGGACCCTTGGAATCAAAAACTCCATTCCTATTGTAAAAATCCTAGTCCAAGACATAGAAATAAATTAGTTTAAAGCACTCCCCAAAAACTCACAATAGTATTGGGTGACCTTGACACAACCCTAAATTCTTTCTATTTTATGATTTATTTATTTTACATGCAAACTTGGCTTGTGAGGGAGATGTCATTACCTCCCAAGATTTCTTTAGGGAAGCATTGACTCAAGGTTTCATCTCCCAACACTGACTTCAAATTGCTCCCAATAGGATCTAAAGGTTTGAGTAGTTAACCACCTTCTAGTGATTAGAATGCACATGGGATGTAAAGTGCATAATTGGACATCATACTACACTGAGTGAAAAATAAGATGTAGTGGTTACAAAAAGGACTAGACCTTTTTGTAATAAGCCAAGTGCTGTGGACCTAAAATCTATGTTTCTTTTGCATCATTTGAGGTGAAAGTTATTGTGCAATTGATTCACCTGGAAATGATCAAAAACTAATTAGTCTTAGTCAACCCCACATTTCCATACCCTTACTAGGATTTGGATGATTATACTTAGTGTATTTTGGTCATTTTTTCTTGGTATGTTTTGAGACTAAAACTTGTTTGTTTGTTCATAAGCCATGTCAAAATAATGTATTTGAGTTGAGGAGGGTAGTGTTATGTTTCCCAAATCATGTCAAACAATTTTTATCCATTAAGTCTTTTGAAACATAACATAGATCACATCATTTGATTATGCTTACATCGTTAGGCTGCTCAATTTATTTCAAGACTTGTTTACCTTGTGCCAACAACTATTTGTTTCAAACCATGTCACATCAGCTATTTAAACCTTGTTTATGTGTCGTCATGCTGTCTAATTTTGTCTGTTTGTTTGATAAAATTTTAGTTTTCAACATTGAGTTTTCAATTAACCTTTTCAAGTTTGGATTCAAACATTGATTGATTTCTATTTAGGCCTTAATTCATGGGGCTGATACATAGATCTTTCTCTTTTGGGTTTCATAACTTTGGTTAATCAATTACCCAAATTTAAACACTATTAATGGTTTTTTTGTTCAATACCTATCCTCATCATTGTTTGTGCCTTTATTTGGGAAATCATAGCCTTTCTTCAAAGAGGCTATTGTCTTATGCCTAATTGCAAATGATCATTATGTTTGATTTCATGTGATTGGTCTATGCCAAAGTTGTTTCCAAACTTGTTAGATTAAATCCAATCACATCATGCCTTTATTTCAAGTCTAGCTTTTGATATCATTTGGACAAAATTCCTAGCATAGCTTATTTGATCCTAGCTTTTGACTTCACATTTGGACAAAAGACCTAGTCTCAACTTTTTCCTTTCCTAGTTTAGACCTTATTTGGAACACTTTGACCTAGAATTTTGACATACTATTTTTTTATTTAGATGCTTGACCTTTTATGTGTATGACATTTGATGTTAGACTATTTTATGCCAAGTCTTAGCATAAACTATTTTTTAGATATAGCTCTACTTTTAAACTAGTTTTGGAGATACAACTCCATACTTTTGACCAAGTTTGAACCATTTGTCCTTTGGACATAGTTTTTTAGAGTTTGTAGAACTCTATTTTTTTTTGTTTTCAGAGATTTCATCATTTATGTGGATATGTCTAGCTACACCTATAGTGGAGTCATGTATAATCTAACATATGATAGAATGGCCATATAAAATGACTTTTATGGCTTTAGTCAAGACCCCAATGATTATAATATGGTTTGTTAGATAGATTTCTATCCACCTCATAATAATCATTCATGGGAATAAAGTCATGAACCAACTTACGATCCAACTCGAGACCTTGATTGGTATGAAGAGGCTTGTGAAGAGGAATTTGAAGACCCACCTATAGATAATGTTATTCAGTATATAGATCCTTACCCTCTTTATGATAATCATTACATAGAACATAGTCAAACACTAGCTTATGATCTAACTAAAGATTGGGATGATATGGTTTATGAGGAGGGCTTAGATACATTAGTTTATGTGAGAAATCAAGATCCATAATTCCCCATTATCATTCCAAGACCTCATATTTTGGCTTATGTGAGAAATCATGCTCTACATTGCCTTGTCATTACCATTTTAGGACTTTGTCCTTTGGCTCATACAAGCAATCATGCTCCCCAATGACCTACCATTATCCAATCATAGACCATTCCTCATCTAGTACCAATTCCATCTAAACCTCAACCAATCCAATCATTTGAAGACCAAGCTGTGTTCAAAACTAGTATTTTCCAACTCATTGGAAACCAAGGCCAAAATAACGAATCAATCTAAGATATTTTTATTGAACCAATCACTTGTGATAAGTCAACCTATGATGAATCACTTATTTATCTTATACCAATTATCGATGAGTCTCACTCTGACAAGCCAATCTTTGTTTATTCACTTCTTAATGATTATAACCACCTTTGGGTAAATCATTACCTTAACCATCTACTTATTTTTAAAGAGCCTACTATTGACAAACTAGTCTCTAAGGAGTTGTCTCTTGACCTTTTCCCCATTGATGAGGAGTTTCACTCTAACAAACTAGTTTTTGTGGAGCCCATTATGCCATCATAGGCTATTACTTGTCCAATACCAAATATTCAATAAGAAATCATTGTAAAAAAATACCCATCAGATGAAGAATCAGAGTTAGAGTTAGGTTATATTATTGAACCAACATTAGATTTAGCATTAGAATTAGAATCAACATCAGTCTCAACATTGGATTTAGAGTCCCTTGAGTTAGAATTAGATTCATAAGAAGAATATGTTTGTGGCTATTATAACATTGGTTATGCATGCCTTATAGATCAATTTGAATACATTTATGATCTTTTTATAGTTTTTGAGAATTATTACTTCAACTTTGACATGATTTATCCTAGTATCTTCTATAAGGATTGTGCATTCTCTCTCCATTCCATTACCATTCCACATATCATTACCATAAATTAACATAACCATATTACTGACATTCCATCTCCCATAAGTGTTTATTGGGATTGATAGAATCAAACTTTGTTAAATTACATCCGTGGTAATATAGTAGATAAATAAGAGCAAGGAGGCCAAAACCACATTCATGTAGTAGAAGAACACTCTCCTAGTGAAACCTTTTCAGAGGTGCTAGGGGACAAGCAAAGTTCAAACTCAATATTTTCTAGTGAAACATTTTTGAAAGCTCTAGAAGAAAATAAAATTCAAAATCCAATGTTCATTAGTGAAAAATTCTTGGAGGTGCTATGGGATAATCAAGACAACTTCATTGGTGAAAACCTCATTAAGGCACTAATAGCTAAGCATAAAAGTTTTTCACTACTTGATGAAGACAAAATCAAAGATCAAATAAAAATAGCTTCCTATCTATAGCCTAATCAAATGGTAGTTACTGTCAAACCCAAACAATAGAAAAATATGATGGTCGTATCAAGAGAACAAGTCTTTTTACTTTCCATAGCTAAAATTATGATGAATCTAGCATCAACAACATTACGTATGATTGGAATTCTCGATCTTCATTTGTTTCCCAACCATTACACATTTTATTGTCATCTACCATTCCATTTCACAAACAAACCTATCATCCAAATTTTATCCTTATTTACCATCCATGGCTTCACTTTCCTTTATAGAGGCTATAAAGATACCTTATCTTGATGTTTAAAGGAATCAAAATCAATGACCAATGAAGATCAAAAAAGAATTCTTGACAACTAGATCTACAAGCCATTCTTGACAGATTAGCTATTCAGATGAGGTGTGGGGTAGAAATTAACATGATTAAGTATTCTATTTGTATCATTTGTTGATCAGGATGTGTATCCCCACTTCATCAAGAATAATAGAATCATATGTCATTTATCATACCTAGGCCAAAAACATGTACCATACCATTTCCTTCCCATGTCATTGCCATTGTTACATATCCTATTTGCCATTATTACATACCCAACCATTCACCCCAGCACTTGGGGGTAACCCTCTCAACATCCTTATTGATCATTCTACCATGCTACCAGTCCATCATTATCCTTAGCAAGACCATGCCATTTTACCATATCGTTCGTATCTATATTGAAGCCTATTTTTAGTCATCCTACCCAATCTTATTTTGATCTTGGTTCCTTTGGTTCTTCCCACACTTTTGTGAGGGGATTCTAATTAAATTTTAACTCTTATCAAATCTGTGTTTATAATGACAGTCTATGAAATTAGTGTGACAGTTGATTTGGAAATATATCTTTCATTTTCCATCTTATATCAAATTTGGTTTATGTGAGCTTGATTATAACTGCTTATGGGCAAATCAATGTTTCACCAGTCTTGATAATAATTATAACCACCTATGGGAAAATTAGTATCATTGATCTATGCCATTGTATCTTAATTCTAACCACCTATGGGAAAACTAGGGGTAACACTTGTTTACCATGAATTGTCTCATCACCTTGCCATCATTGTTTTCATTTGACTAGCCATTTATAGAATTTGATAACTTGTTGGGACCTAGTTGGTTTTCCCCACCTTTTGTATGGATGGAATTACTATGACTTAAAGTCATTTCATGTCTATATAGGCCATGCTCAATTCATGTTGAGGTCACCTCCATCCCCCTTTACATACAATCTTGCTATTTTATGAATAACCTAAGCCAAATAGTCTCATCATTTTGCGAGCAACCTATGCCAAATGCTCTCACCATTTTTCAAGTAGGTATCTCATCATTATCTAATGATTTAAGATACCTAAAAATTCCAAATACATTCATAAAATTTCAAAAATCCAAAAAAAAATTATCCTTTCTAAGCCTAGTCAATTATCCTTGATCCACCTTACTAGGTTATGGTCATTGTTAGGATGCTTTCTTTTGCTTTTGTTTTCAAGCTTTCTATTTGTTTCTTTATTTCAAGTTGTTTTTTTTGTGTGATTTATATCTAATTGTTTATTTTTTTGTTCGCATGAATATATATATTTTTAGTATTGGTGCCTTGACTTGGTCTATATGTATGTAGTGGGTGATTCCTTACATACATTATTCTTGAGTCTATCCATACTCATACGTCAACATTGTCATCATGTTTTTTTATCATTGGTGCATTATTTTTAAGTGTTTATTGGATTGAGAGTCAGTCCTTATGTATTTTTTGGCCAAGTTTTCATGGTGTTCTATCATGAATGCTACCATCACATGCTATAGGAAAAATCAGCTTAAAGAAGGTCTACAATCAATGGAGTAGCAAAAGTTTCTCCTTGGCACCTTGGTAAAATTCTTCCATCCCAGCCTTGATCAAATCAACCCATTGATCATTCTAGTTATATCATGTCTAATAAGGGTGAGCATCTCCTCATTGGTAGGTACAATTGAATATTTTATAATGATCAAATCTTATTCTTTTATTAATCTCTTTCATCACTTTATGCTCACTCATCTTTAATCTATATTCCAGGTTATATCCTTGAGTTATGATTGATAATCTACCCTAACTGGGGCACCATCATCTTTAGCCAATCTAGGTCCTCTTAATGATTAGAAATGCCTATAGGCAAATCATTATTTTGACTTTTATTCCTAATTATAACTACCTTTGGGCAAATTAGCATCCTTTTTAAATCAATGCATGTAAGTATTTTCTCATTTTGATTAATCTCAACCACTGGTTAATTCTACCTTTCTTCTTGTTTCTTTTAGAGATACTATCCATCAACAAATGTGATGGCCATTCCCTTGAGGGGGCATTATCTTAAGCTTCCCAAACACCATTTGGAGCTTTGTTCGTCAACCATCATCTTATTTTTTGGCATATAAGCCTTTTCCAATTATTTGAGAAGACATTTATTTTCCTATAGTTTGTAACACCTTCCCAAATAGGAGCAAACTATAGACACCTAAAACTGGCCACTGATAACCTCCAACCAGGGTTTTGACCAATTTCTACCAAAATGCACAATTTGGCTTTAAAACACTAAAACAAATTAAATGAGTTGAAATTTATATATTCAAGTGATGATTTTGGCCAAGGTATCACTAAATGGGTCAATATAATTTATGGGCCAACTAACTTTGATTAGATCATTCTAAGTCAAAATTCCAATTTTGCACCTAGATGCTCTAGATTACTCTTTTCTATCAAATCTCTTGCACGAGATAGGTGCCTTTGTTATTTTGTGTTGACAACATCCTAAATGGTATAATGGATCCAAGACATTTTACATTGACTTCCAATTCTAATCTAGTCAAATTTTAGACCAATAATAAGGCGTTCTAATCAATTTGAGTAATTTTTACACAAAGTGCTTAATCATGCTTAAGAGCTAATTAAATCAAATTAGATCCTAATTAAGAATTCCATATAAAATTGTTGAATAATCATTTTTAGAAATGAATATTGAATATCTACATCATCAGGTGACATCATTTCTTGGGAAGACATCCCTAGGCCATAAATGCCATAAATATCAAGGTTAGCCCCTCCCATGCCTCATCAATGCCTCCCATGCCTCTTAAATACCCCTCTATCCCAAATATTTATGAGCCTATTTATGGATTTTTAACATAATTGGATTAATACTTATCCACACATCTCAATCTTGAGATGGACAGTTCAAGTTGATTCTAGCCATTTTCCAAAATCTATAAATAGATAGACCATTAACATCATTTCTAAGCTATTTTGGTGTAAAGTTATTATGCTCAAATATCTTTAAGAAGCTTAACTTGTGAATAATTACCATGTCAAATTGATTCCAAAAATATCTCACATGCCAAAGTTATGATGCCAAAATATTGAAGCCAAAGCCACAAAGTGCCAAGGAGAGATGGAAGTAGACAAGCTTCCATTGATGCAGACTTCATGAGCACAAATCGAGCAAGCCACTACAATAAGCATTTTGGATTATCCAAGGAAGGTGAAAGAAGGTTTATTTCATGATTTATTTGTGTTTTCATTTTATTTTGTTAACTAAGCTCATTCTATTAAATAGGCCTAGAGATGTATGTTAGTTAGTGTGTTTTTGTCAAATTTGTTTTCATTTTGGAACTAACACAATACTAACCACCTCTCTTGAGTCAAATTCATAGTCTACAGGGACTAGTGGCATTCTAGGATTAAAAATTGAAACATTAACCAAATATTTAAAATGAAATACCTTCTTAGGAGTATTTATTTGTGTAGAAGTTAAAAAAATAGAAAAATGAACTGTACCAAATAATGAAACACTAAGAATATATGAAGGTAAATCCATAGTTTAACTATATACGATAGAGATACAATAAACCAAATAAGATAACACCTCACTTATATTTTTAGTTTACTTCATTATGAGGACTTAATGTTCTAGAGCACCAACTGGTGTTTCTCCTTCTTGTAGGCTTCCAAAGCTCAAAGATTTAGTATTTTATAACTTAGCCTCTTCATCCTCTTCAGCTTGGGCCTCATTATTGCTTACCCTCTATTATTCATAAATCATTATTTTTACATTTTCTCCATCCTCATATTTGGTATAGTCCACCAAGGATATCACTGATCCAAGTTTTTCTTCCTTTGATTCCTCTTCATTATGGGATTCTTTTATAGTAGTCAGATAAAAATATGGTATTTCCTCTAGTTATTAAGTTATAGAGGAGGTTGGATCTCCTCTGGTAGGTGGAGATGAAATAGATAGGATATGATCAAGATGATGAAAAAATTGAAGGAATCAAAATAATAAGAACTAATACTATGGGTGGTGGTGATGTAATGTAAGGTAGAACAATGATAGTGGAAGGGAAAGTGGATGGAAATGGTCTTGGTTGAGGGGATGGAGGGGTGGATGAAAGAGATGAGAAATAAGATTGTAAAAACTCTTGAAGAATTAATTGTGTAACTATTATGAGAGGTGTTAGAGGTGTCATTAATAATGTGATATTCTACTTGTCCTATGGATATGGGGTTATCTCCACTATAGTAGTTGTGCCCAAAGGTGTGGAAGTGGTAAATAGATGAGTAGAAGCTAGCAGTGGTAACTGGATGACCATATGTAAGGTTCACCTTCTTATCCCTTAAGACTTAGAGATAATTTTTTATTTTCTTTTTGGGATCCCATTCTCTAAATTGGGTCTCATCAAAATTATAGTGGGTTATCACCTTCTCCACTTAATTGAAGTGAGTTATTACCATTTATTTGAGCTAGCCAATACTTAGAGGAGTTTTAAATTAATAGGCTAAATTATTATAGCCTAGCTCCTCATCTATATTTCTATATATCTGGTAAGATATTTCTTGCTTTAAATTTTTTTTAGGGACATGTTGAGGCAAGAACAAAAGAAGTGCCCTTATCACTTCAATCCTGATAATTATCATGTCAGCATAATACCATTAATATGTCCACTTTTCAATGGTTATCCTTGAGTTCTTAGATAGTTAAGACATTTGAATGCCATGAATTACTTAGTACACTTGAGGATATACTTTTGCACAAATACTTTTAATTTTAATTATGAATCTATGTATAAACATAAAGGAATAATCTTCAGAGATTTTATTATCAACATATTTGGTCGATGGTTTCCACAATTATCCATTTATCCTATGAATTATGCCCAAGATTACATCTAGTAAATAAGACATCATGTAAAAGTTTCCACCAGTAGGCATTTGTTCATATTTATACATTTATGACTTTAGCCTAACACTAATAACCTTAACCATGACAACAATCTTGTTTGAGGTCAATAAAATGTCCCAAAAAGGGACCCATTCCACTTGTACATATGTGATACTAGGAAAACATACAATCTATTCAACATGGCCATGACTATCCTAATCCCAGGCCTAAACATGATAATGCCATTGGAAGAAATGACCACCTTGAGATTTAACCTTTGGCCTTTTAGTATCCATTATTTTAATTTATTTTCTATGGTATTATGCTTGAGCCACTTATTGGTTGAGACTTCGTTATATGCTACTTCAGGCCCTGGGAGTTTGTAGTACCTCTTGAATCCCCTTCTATAAATATAAACAACTAAATTATTTCCTTTCTTAAGGTGGAGGTGATCCCCAAAATATGTACCATTAAAAAATAAATTCCTAAGCATGTCAATGCAAGGCATTATTTCTTGTTATCTATGAATAACTAGTCCTGTGTAGACTATGGGGGCACAAATTCAACTGCATTTTAAATTTATAAATAGTGTAGGAATTTAAACTCGAGATTTCTCTTATCAAATACTATATCCATGTATTTAGTATTTACCACATAAGAGTAGGTAGAAAGAACTTGAATACGTGTTTGCTTTGAAGAGGAATCCATCTCATCAATATCAATCTATATAGTTATTTTGAAGATTGTATGAATTCTCTTCACATGTTTGCTGGAAAACTAGGGATTTTGGTCACAGAGAAGCTAAAAAATGCAATATTCACTCATATATTAATGGCAAAATGACCTAATTTTTATTAGATTTTGCATATATCTCCCAAAGTCTATGCCTTGAATGTTTAATTTGTGTAACTTTAATGCAAATAATAGCTTTTTATTTGATTCTCATTTCAATTTGAATGTGCTAGTAATATTTGATAGGTTTGTATTTTCCATATGGAAACTTTTTGTTAACTTTGCATGTCTAATCACCTTGACTGAGATAGTTGTTGTTTTCTCACTTACTAGTTTCTTTGTTTTTTGGTTAGTCTTTCCTTATGTGCAATTTGGTTAAGCACTTATAGATTCTAACACTTGTCCATTTATTATTCACTCAGGTCTTTAGATTTATAAATTCATTTAATATGTTCTAGGGCCATGAGTTAACTTTATTATGCAACGTGAAACAATCTCAAGCTTTTAGGAACTTGGAGGCTTGAAGGCACAAGCATATTAGTATTTTGAACTATGTGCATCCTTATGAATGATACAAATTTACAAGATGTCGATAGTGGCTTGATCTCAGGGCCTCAAGAGATTAGAGGCATAGATCCATGGGACCATGAGGCCATTAACTTGGTTTTGTCTTTGAATTAAAATTTTCTAAGTGTTAACTACTTAGATATTGGAAGCTCAAAGGTTTAGACCATGGGGTACCAGGACCATTAGACTTGTTTTAATCACTCCATGGTTCTGATTTAGTGAAAAGGTACCACTGTCAACTGCTTAGAGACTATAGAGGTTTAGAACCATTAGATGATTAAATTTCATTTTAAATCTTATGTGGTTCTGGGTTTACATAAACATGTCATGTGGAATATTCTCAGATCTTGGAGACCTGGATTACTTAAAAATTATTTAAATTTGAAAGGATCTATGTAATGTATGAATTCCATATGTTGACCTATTAGAACTTAGGGACTTCAAAGGAATTAGAAACTTTTTCAAAGGCATAAAAGCTCTGGGTAATGTAGTAAATCCACCAATCATGTTTTTAGATGAAAGAAAACAAGCCATGACTTATGATGGCTTGGTAAGTCTCTGTCAATAATCTTGTGGTCATATAAGACATAGGAAACACTAGAATGAAAGACATTAATTTTTTTAGTCCAAAAAAATCATGAAAAATGAAGGTTTTTAAATAAATCAAAATGACCATTCAATCTTTAATTTTTAAATTTTGAATTTATATAACTTTAGACTTCAAAAAAAGCCTTAGATTTATATAAAATAAATCTAGTGTCATGAATTTATAGGGCTATGAAGACCCTAAGTAAATATATTTAGGTAATTCTGGGTCCCCATTTTCAAAATTCAAATGGGGTATGTGTTTTAGGGTACAATAAATGGTGACTTAGTGGGGAAAATACTCTTGAAAATTTGAGAACCCAAAATCTCATTAATACAACATAACAAAACTTTAGTCCTACCAAGAATAAAATAAACAAACCAGATCTTAAAAAAACTCTTACTTCCTCATGCAATATACTAACCCTTTTCCATTTCTTGGATTTGAATGTGTGATCATGTGAAATTCAATTTTCCATTATTATGAGAGTTTTAATAAAATCATAGATAAACACTATAGGTTTTGTTTTTAAATTCAACTTTTTTAATCAATTAGTAAGGAAAGCCTGTGCATTGCTCTACTCCTAGCTAGGCATCTATAGCCTCAATAGAGAGGCCTTTAATTCTACTCAAAGCCTTGATCTAATATTAACCAATCATCCATAGCACCGGTAGAGATTACTTGAGTCACCCTTTTCTAATAAGGTTTGAGAATCACCATTGGATGGGTGTATATATAGGAAAACTTATTTTAATCAATACATCTCATTTAGTGTGTATCTAATTCTATGTTTATTATTTTTTATCTAAGTTTTAGCATGTAGTAGTGTAGTTAATCTCTAGAAATAGAAAGTCTTTCTAAAATTTGCATGATTATATCAGAGGAAATCCAAGAGGTCCAATAAACTCATTCAGTCAAAATAGAACCCAATTCAGTCACAACAAATACCTTGAAGCTATATGACTATCATAATAAATTCTTATGAGTACCAGTGGTGCATCCTTGTGAATCATCTAATTGATTTTGGTATTTCTTTTATAATCTCAATGTGGGAAATCAGTTGGTC
Source organism: Torreya grandis (assembly GCA_037957365.1). Classification (NCBI taxonomy): domain Eukaryota; kingdom Viridiplantae; phylum Streptophyta; class Pinopsida; order Cupressales; family Taxaceae; genus Torreya; species Torreya grandis. The sequence goes on from JARHVA010010816.1 coordinate 116,201, forward strand.
TATTCTACAGTTTTAGAAATCTAATCCAGAAAGCCTAACAACTAAATTACTGAAAGCAAATTAAAAAAGTATGAAATGTTAATATAATATAATGGGAGAGATTAACCTAGAAAACATGAAATATATTCTACAAAGTAGGAATTATATTCTACCCCTACATCTATATCTCCAATTACAATTATTATGAGGCATCTTTCGTTAGAGTAGCTGTGAAATAATGTTTCAAGAACTATCCATTGATTGAAAAAGTGAGCACATTACCTTGGAGGTATTTCAATTAAAATGAATTCTTACGTAGGATATCTGATATAGTCTAATCCAAAAAGGAGTGAACTTATCGTATTATACTTTTTTCTCATGTGTTTTATCCCATAGGATCACTATATCTAAAATCTTAAAGGCTTTGATCTAGGATTTTTTGTCAAACCATATTTTGACAATATCTTGATGTTCAATGAATCTATATAATGTTTCAATTCTTGCATCCTCCACCTAGACTATTTTGAGTAGTCTAGATTGTATTATTTCATATTCTCCCATGTACTTATGCATGAACTAGTACATTGGTATTTTAAGAGTAATGGGGAAGATTGGTTATTACCCATACACTAGCAGAAAAGGTGGAGTCTCAAGGGATTGTTTATGCCTCTTTATATATATCCATAGTGCATATTTTAATAAGAGATGACAATCTTTTGGTTTATATTATATTTATTTCTTAATGGGGGTAAGTGCACAAAATTGGGGGACAAAAAAGGGCCTACTCATGAACATGGTTTTATTGAAATTTCATAAATATGAGCTTCTATAGATAATTTGAGATGGATACACTCAAAATTTGAAGATGGTATAAAAACATGAATCATAGCATTTCGAGTCTAGTTTCTAAAAACCTTTGTTTTTTGAAAAATGGTTAAGTATAAATAGGTCAAACATATAAAATTTGAAGAAGACCTTCTATTTTTTAAAAAAAAACATAGTAAATAGATGGCTATGTAGCCCACCATTTTTTGAGCATCATTACATATTGTTTGAAACCCTTTGGTGAATAATTATATAAGATCTTCTAGTGTGTTACTAATTTTTTTGTATATTTTTTCAATGAACCTTTTTTTAATTAATTTTTCAATTAAGTAGATCTTAAAAACTAATTAAAAAATGGATAGCCATTCGTGCGGCCCCCTAACTACCTAAAAAAAATTAAAATTGAATTTTTTTGAATGCATGTAGAATTAGGCATAGTTTTTTTACCATATAATTTGTTTTGCATTTGGATTAGCGAAAGACAAATTACATAAACATGAATAAGCATGTATATGTGTGGCATGTAGTGGCCTAAAAAAGGTATAGTTAGAAATAAATATAGTTTGAACCCTTAAAATAGCCTAAACATTATAAAAATCATATATTTGAAAAGAAGACAACATGATCATCGTGATGGTAATAATTTTTTGAATTTTGATGTTGAAATCCATAGAATATTTGGTGATTGAAGTTGAAATTTGATGGTTTTTGTCAAAACTCTCGGTCTCAGCTGTAGATGCATAGTCACAAACCTCTGGCTCAAAAATCCAAGCCATTTCCAATCCTAGAGGCTCATTTTTTAATTCAAATTCAAATAATGTGTACGTGTTACATAATGTGTACACATTATGTAATGCATACTTGTTTTGAAATAAGACAATGCAAAAAAATTTTATGTTTCATGTTTGGAAAGCTCCCATTAGACATAACATCACATTAGACTTTGATATTTTTACCCATTTCAAGGTCTTAACTACTTATAACTAAGGTTTCAAGGTCTAACACATTATACATTCTACAATATAATTGATTTTATCATGAGAGGTCATAAAATGCATTTTTTAAACCTACGATCGTAGCTTAACCTTTAGAGTATCAATCATTGTGCATTAGAGTATCAATAATTGACTCTTACTTATCAAGATGTGATTGGTTGTAACTTTTAATTTTATAGAATAAATGTAGAACAAGTATTAGATATTAAATGTTCAACTTTTGGTGTACTTTAATATTTATATACACCAATATGTTTTATCAATAGAAAACGTGTTAACAGAATCCTTGTTTGACAATTGGAACATGCATAGCAATTGAGACCTTTCCCCTAGTAGGGCAAGGATATAACTTACTACCTTACTTGTCTAAAATCCTAGTTGCCTTTATTATTGATATTATCCTACTTGCCTAATATATTATATTAACCTTTTGTTGGTTTTTGATATCTTTGACCAAAATCCTTTATTTTTAAATTTTGAACTAATTTGTTTAAGTGGCAAATCCATTGAATTGGACTATGTAGTATAGATAATATTGTGTAAGTAGAAATAAAAATTGAGCCCTTGGTATAACAGTGCATCTCTTAGATATCTATTTCAAGAATGTTATCTAATGGATCCCAATACCTGTGCATCATGCCTTGTATTTTCCCAAAAACATTCTTAAAATGTGTTGAATAAAGTCCCTTAAGTTTCCTCCAAGGTCACTTAGTGCATCTAATTTAATAGGTGCATTTTGAGATCCCAATTGAAATTATAACAAGAGTCTTATATTTTTACAACTATTCAAGATTCCCCTAATGTATTCAAATACATTATTCAAATTTTGTCTAAAATTAAGATCTCTTGTGAAAATATGGTTAATCCTCCATTCCATGCACCTCCTTCATACACCCCTCTATAACACATGGGACAACCATCAACCACTCCATCCATTCCTACCTCATTTCAAGAATGCATCTTTGACATGGGACTAGTCATAACCACACCATGGATATAACAATTGTAAGCTAAAAAACAAGCTAGACAAAACTTGGTGCTTATTAATACTATAGAGTTCTATACCTTAATACATGTAATTGGGATGATAAGATAGGAAAGTAGGATCATGGGTACAAGGTATGTACACGTTTTTCTTAAATATTTTGGCCAAATTGGGTACATGTTTTATTTTATATAAGATGTAGTTTTGAGCTCAATATTTACTTAAAATGGTCACATGTATCCATTAGTGATGATGTGGTTTTAAGATGTTATTTTAATATGTGGTGCCTATAGTGATGAACATGTATATCTTAGAAAATATCTAAATGCACTAGGGACTTTGTTTGAAACCATTAAGGATGGCTATGCTTTAGAAATATAGGGTGGTGTTGACTTGGCTTTGACCAAGTATGACATATGTATAAGTTACCCCAACTCAAACTCTATTGAGCTTATTCAAGATACATTAAAGGTGACAATGTCCCCTAAATTTGAGACCAATTTCCCCTTAAGGATGATCCTAAGTAGAGGGACCCAATAATTATTCATGTGGATGATGAACTTCTCACCTCATGTAGATAGTTGATTAGAATTGAATACCAGTGTGTACCCCCTGATTGAAGGTTTTAAGATTATATATATTTTGTACATCTATCTTTAATCATCTTGTTCATATTTAATTTTAATGAGCTTAAGACTTATGATGTGGACTACAATAAAGTAGTACATCTCAAAATTCTTGCTTTGGCTTGGGATTTGAAGAGTCCATTACTGAATTCTATTCTCTCCTACATGTAGGACTTAAAATATATAGAGGTAATACAAGGTAGAGGGATATAAATAATTTGAATACATACATAAAAATTTGATAACATTCAATGATTTCTCAATTTAGATGGGCCCTGAAAGGGATCTGCATGATAATTTTCATACAGTCAAAGGATCACATCATGAGAATTATTTACTATCTACATGGGTTGATTGGATCGATGCCAATATTTAAAAATTATTGGCTTATATGGATGTATGATAAATTTATGAATAGGCCTTAATTGGATTGGTTGGAGGTGATGGGACATGTCTAGGTATCAAAAATGTGCATATTTGATAACTCTAACACTTCTCCAGGTGTACTAGACCTACACACATGTCAAAATATTTGATTGGATTGGACATCCTAAGGCCTTGACAAATTTGATGCTTCTATGACAAATGATAGCTAGGTCTCTAACACAACTATATTTGTGTGCGAGATACACACATGGTGATGTATCTTATTAGATCAAGCCTCATAAGGATATGATATATTTTTAACACTTTGAAGACCTAACACCCCTAACAACACTGACACTTCCAAGCACATATGAGGTACATGTGGTGATATGTAATTGGATTTGGCCTCCCAGGGCATTGTCTACTCTAAAACTTCTAGGACTTGATGCATCTCTAATAGCTTTAACAATTTTGGGTGTACGAGGTAGATACATGACATAAAAAAGTTCAATTATAGGGGAAAATCAATCGAGGAAGCATGGGAGCCAATTTAAACCCCTTCTTGGCATAACTATAAGAACATGATATATGATTTGGGACAAAATTAAGTACAATTCTATCTATCATTAATTGATCCAATTAGTTGATTGGTTTAAATAGGGATGTGATTTGGGAAAAATTAAGACCCTAAACCAAATTTATGGCCTAATCAATTGTATAATATATATGCAACATGTATAGCTTAACTAACCCTAATTTAATTATAAATAAAAATATGAATGCAAATGTGGCCAATTTCAACCCATTAAACCTAAATTGGAGTATACAATGTGATTAAAGGGGCTAAATTAGGTCACATTTTATGACATGTTGATTGTAAACCCTAATTTTATCACTTGAACATGTACAGTTCCTGTAATCCTAATTTCATGATATATACACATGTACAAACATGTTACACTAAACCCCTAACCCTAAATCCTAATTTTATAACAAACACAACCCCTAAATCCCTTGATTTCATCATAAATGCATAAATTCATGAATGTGATTAGTGTCAATTTGTGAACCCATTATTCACCTAGTTTTGTAAGGACCTATGATGGGATTTTGGGTAAAATTAGCTTATTTCATCTTACATATTGAGCCTTATTGCATCATATTATAATCTTATTGCTTCAGTCTTATTAAGAGTCTTATTGCATCATTTATTAGAGATTTATGCATCATATTGGGGATTTATGCATCTTATTGAGCCTTATTGCATCATATGATAACCTTATTGCATCATATTGGAGATTTATTGCATTGTAGGATAGTCTTATTGCATCATATGATAGTTTTATTACATCGTATGATAGTCTTATTTTATCATATTGAGCCTCAATGCATGATATGATAGCCTTATTACAACATCTAATAGTCTTATTGCATTATATTAGGGATTTATGCATCATATTATAGTCTTACTAAGTCTTATTACATCATATTATAGTATTATGTGGGATGTTATGCATTCAATATGAGTCTTTGTGCATGTTTTTTGTAGTATATATCTATACTTCAAGGAATGCACACATGTTATAGGAATATGTATGCATTATAGGAACACATACACATTTCTATACAGTGTACACACTATTTCAATTAAAAATAAAAAAATACTTTTCAACGTCTATTTTTATCTCAAATCAAGATTGTTGTCCCCACAAACATTCCCTGCATACTCTGCTTATTTTTTTTGTATTTTTTTTTGGAATCTATATTTGAAGTACATTTTTGGTTTCTTTTGTCAAAATGGGATCTATTTCACATTCAAGAAAGAGGAAGAAGTTAAAGAATAAAACACCATACCAATTAGAAGAGTTGAGAGAAACAAATAAGGTATGAATGTAAGAATTTCATTCCAAACAAGGAACAAACACTAACCTTGATGAGTCACATGCCTTAGTTAATGAGGCAATTGGCAATAATGATGAAACTGACAATAATGAATTGAATTATGATGAAATTCACAATAATGAATTGAATTATGATGAAATTGATAATAAAAATTAGATGATGTTGGAAATTTACATTCAAAGTTTAAAGTTTTTGATTTTGTTGATGAAGAGCCTATGTATGATACTTTACCCACCAACAATGAAGAAAATTTAATGGACTCAAACAATGATGAAATTAAAAATGAATAAAATTTCATGGAAACATATAATGAAGAAAATTTCATGAAAATATATAATGATTTTGAAATACCCTCTGAATGGATTCCACAAATAAAAACACCTCTAAGAATTGTGCATAGAAAAGATAAGTCCTTAATTGAAGTCGATGAAAATATTTTGAAACCAATGCATAACAAAATGTATGACCGCCATTCAAGAATACTAGCTCAAGAAATTTGTGATAGTTTCTTTCATATATTGTATTATGATAGTCAAAGATGTCAATTACTTGTTTCATTGATGAAATTGGTTAAGATGAGACCTACAATGTACACATTAGGACTAATAACATCTAACATGGATGATGAAAATGATGAAAATGTTAAAAATATACATGATGATAGCATATTATAGGCCTGAAATCATGTAACAAAGATTGTAATATTGCCTGATGTATAATGATAGCTTGTGCATTAAGTACTGAAATAGGGAAAAAATGATTGATTTAAAAAACAAGTTAAACACTTTATATAAATAGAAAAACATTAATGAAAGCAATTGTAAGATGTGAAAGACTTAATGAACCCAATATGAAAGAGCTTTGGGCATTCGGTAGACTTCCATGAAAGGATAAGGCTATAGATGATGCTTTGAAAGACTTATTCACATAATTTTGGAAAGATGATACAAGAGTTTTGCCTAATGTAAGAGATGTATTGAAAAGAAGAGTTGGTTCTCATAATCGTGAACCGCATCTGAAACATTTCTTGGATATGACTTAAACACAATTGTACTCTAAATTTTTTAAAAAAATATACAAATTGATATTAGTCATTTTTTTTGAGATGGCCAAACCTTTTTATGTAAAAATAAATCAGACACGCACCACTTGTTATTGGAGGCAACATGTTGAATTTTCAATGCACTATGATGTTTTTTTCCATATTCATTGAAATTTGCATATCAATAACATTTTGTAGGAGTGTGGTATAAAAGTTCCACCGAAGTCAGCTAGGGAATTTATTCCAAATATTTTTTGTGAAAGAGTAGCTAGAAAGTTATTTCATAAAAAATCATGTTTGGATGGAAATTACAACATTTATGGTAGATTGCCAAAATTAAAAAAATGTATCCATGAGGAGTGTACAAATGCAATTAGATAGGAATTAGTTGGTTTAAGCAAATACAAATATGTGACTTATCAAGTAAAAGATGGCAAAGAATTTAAAATGTGTGAGCTTGTTATGAAAGAGATACCTAGTTCATAATTTATGGTCAAATTCATGGAGAAAATTATTTATGAGTATGCAAGGCACACACATAGGGCTAAATGGCCGGATGAACATTTCAAGTTAAGCAAGGACACATTCCCACTTGATTTTATTATATCAATAGTCAAATTTATTGAAAATTACACATTCAAACCACAAATAGAAGTTCAATTGTAGTATTACAACTCAACACAATTTGTCATATTCATGCATATAAAATTCATACATGCACCTGATAGTACAAAGTAAAATCAAAAAAATATTAAGGGAGTACCATTTTTATATTAGTGACAATCGATCACATGTACATAGTATGTGAAAAGTTGTTTTGAGAAGTTTTATGAATAATTGACTCAGAGGAACATTATTTTTAAACAACATTACATTTGGTTAGACAATTACACATCATAATTCAAGAATGCTCAGATATTTTATTGGTTGAGAAGGATGCACATTATCACTGGTGTAGAACATATTTGGAGTTTCACTGAGGCTAGCCATGGAAAAGGGGAGCATGACGGTGCTAGAGCATGTGTACAAAGAGCCGTTGTAAGGGATGAGTTAAAATTTGACAATGTTGCTAATTTTATTGATGCAAACACTATGTTTGAATGGTGTAATGAGAACATATGTCATGGTGCTTAAGCAAATTTTACTATTCATAGATATTTTTGGTTAATGGAGGAAAAAGACTGAGCAAACTATGAGGATTGCATGATTCTAATAGGTTCAAGGGAGCTCCACTCATTTCATAGTTTAAATGTAGGTTCTTAGACTATTCATATGTGACGCTTAACATGCTTTTGTTCTACATGCATAGACTCTATTTGGAATGAGTGTGAGTCATAAGAGTGGGTGGATGATTGGAGTTATAGACCTCTAATTCCAATCAACACATATTAGGTTCCACCAACATTACAAGTTATATACATGACATTATCACATGACTTTGACCATATATATTATCTAGTACAACTAGGTAGAAGATTAATATTTATGTTCTGTAAATATTCTCATAATCTATCTTCATAGTGTCATTAAAAATTGGTTTTTATGATGCAAGCCATGTTTTTGTAGTTATTTCAAATGAGGAGAATGAAGAGAGAAAAAATTAATATTAATCTAGTGTGCAGATGGAAATAAAAAATTGACATCCCCGATCATAGATGGAGAAAACTTTGATTATCCCACTAGGTCTGTGGTAGTCACTGGAACTTGGATTTGATGATATCCTATAAAAAATTCAAATGTATGGTAGTGGATTTATCAATTAGGAAAAATTGGAGTCTAAAAACATAGTTTTGGATGTTATCAACCCCTTTGGACATGTTGTTAGTGCCATTTTTTATCCAATAAGCATCAAAAATTGAGTTCTCAGACTGTAGCTTCAACTTTGATAACATTTATTGTCAGTGTTTCCATATTCTAGAATAGTAGTGAAAATGCATTTGTATTTGGAATTGGATTTCACTATAATTGGATCATGTGTAATTTGACTATATATACATGTTAAAAGTGGTGGATTTACACCTATCAGTCCCACAGGCAAAATTGTTAGTTGGAGGTCAACAAGTTGTCTCTTCACTGCCAAAAATTTACATTTTAGGACCCGTTACTAAAAATTCTATCACAAATTAATATTTGAAGTGATTTAGAATATATTTTGGGTGAAATTAGAGGGATTTTACACACACATTAATAATCTTATAGTTACTCCATACAACTTACAATTTTGGTTTTATGCATGCGTGAAGTTATGCTAAAAATCAACATCTTTCTTGTATTGGGAAGGGCATTCTGAAGCCAGGAATACATGGTGGGTTTGTCAATCAGGCTAGATGGGAGGCCAAGAAACTATTCCTATATATCATCCACCCCTAAGGATGTATTGGTAGTTCTAGTTTTTATCCAAAAAGCACCAGAAATTGAGTTCTTGGACCATAGCTTTAACTTTGACAACATTTGTTGTCAGTGTTTTTGTGCTACAAAATAGTAGTGAAAATGCACTTGCAGTTGGGAATATATGTCATGGTAATTGAATAAGTTTTAATTTTCCTATATAGATGTGCTCAAAGTGGTGTATTTTTACCTGTCAATCCTAGAGGCAAAATTGCTAGT
>JARHVA010010817.1:0-70000 GCA_037957365.1 Torreya grandis
GTTTTATTTGTGTTGTTGCAGGATGCTTCATCCTAAATACCTAAGATGGATGGTGAGGTTTTAGGGAATGCATTGTTTGTTCATTAGATGTTTAAATCACTATTTTTTATGTATATTATACACTTAACTATATATCATAATGGGAAAGAGGTTATTTTTATTATCCATGTTGATATGAAATTTTAATACATCCCAAGATTGATAATGAAGATTTCAAAGCTTCCTTGTAATCTCTCTAAGTCTCAGATGTGGATGTTTCCCTAGAAGCAATTGAAATTAGGTTATGTCTTGGACCAGTTGTGTTCACATTTTTTACCTATCTTAGGTCAGTTGTTTTCTTAATTTTTTATCTATCCACATTATTTGTGATGTCCTCATTTTTTTCTTGGTTCATCCATCACATTTATTGGTTATGTTCTTCAATATTCTATTTTTTAGATACTTTTTAACTAGTTTAGTATTGATATCTAGTTTACTTACAATTTGTAGTAGCTGGGTGGTTTGAATTTTAGAAACAATACTAGAGGGAATGCTCATTTCTCATTAATTTTAATGTTTTCTGCATTTCAATATTATAGAGATAGGAAATCAATAACCAAAAAAATAAAAAAAATTGAAATTTTGAATGAAGACATGCAATGCCTCTCACTAAAAGTTATATGGTTTCCTTGTTCAAGAACATAATAGAAAGGGCTATATAAATTTTCATGCACTTTTGAACTCCCATAAATGAGTTGATGTTGTATGGCAACAATATGTGACCTGTAATGATGGAGTACACCTTCTGATATATTATGAGAAGATTAGCATCGGATTGTTGCTTCTAAAATAGTTGAGTGGAATCAATGGGATTATGTTTATTCTTTTTTAAACTTATCCATATGTTATAATAAACATGGAATGGATACTTGCTTAGATGTTGAAAATGTTCATCAATCTACCTTGAGATTTAATGATAAGTCATGGATGACCATTGCTAAATTATTTTTCGTCGATCTACCTTGTAAAGCCTTTTGATTATTTTACCCCATTTATTTATTTTTTCCATTACCCTATTCTTAAAAATACATAATGATTTATAAATTATGAGAGCACATTTGAGCTATTATAATAATAATCAATGTATGCTGATAGGAGTGGGAAAGGAAGGTTGTATTTGATTACCCTTGATTATTTTGTGTGTTTTTATTTTATCTATGTATAATTAATTTCAAATCTTTGTTATTTACCATACATGTGATATCATTTCAAATTCTTGTCATGTTTCATATATTTCAAAATCATATGTTATGGATTCTTTAACTTTATGATTTATTCATTATGATTTATTTCTTATTTTATCTTGATTAATTTTTGTACTAGTCTACTTTGTGAATGTCTTAGAACACACATAATTTCACATCCATATCACACATGCACATAGATAAATGTAAAATTTTATTTATTTACTATGTATGGTCTTGATGTGATTAAAAATATACATGCAAATCCCTTAGCAGGTCATGTGTCTTTACATCAGCGTCAAAGTGAGGGCATGGGGTATGGGGTAATTGAGAATTCTTAAATGAAAAATGGTTAGTTTGATAACTATAATTTGATAACTGGAGTACTTGTATTTTATCTTTAAGGATATACTTAGTATATCACTATATTTTACATTCATATAACTTAATTTTGTTTGTCCTTATTTTTCACAGGTATTCACAATTTCCAATAAAGTTCATGTTATAAAATCCTTAAGTATACTAGGTTTGGAGGATTTTTTTGAAGTTTTCATATGATTTGAGGCACCCAATCCCTCTTCATTAACCTTTTATAGTATTAATGACTTGGAAACTTACGTTCTATCTCTTGGAGAACTTGCTGATGGTAAATTGGTAATGTCTTAGAAACTACCAATACCTACCCATAAAATAATGGAAATATTGATGGCATGGAATATTTTACTTGTGATTCACCAATTTAAATTTATATCATGTAATCTTGAGTCTTGGCTTGAATTTACCTTTATGGAATGAGGAATGAACACAATGTTTTTATATTAGTATAGATATCTTAAATATATTTTCCATTGAACATTATTGTTGAATAAGAGACATGAAGAAATAATTTTTGATTATTTTTAAAAGGTCAATCATATGCCTTATGAAGTTACATTTTGAAATGTTTCTTAAGTAAGAGTGAGTCATGTTTTTTTTCACTAGTGTATTTTTCTATTCATGTTATTTTAAAATTTGTTACCTATTTGAAGTAAGTGCATATTATATTGAGATGACAAGCCATTCATTATATTAGGTTTGTTTAATGTTTTACTTTTTTAAATACTTCATTAGACTCTAAAATGGATAGCTTATACTAGAATAAACCATCTCTATCATGATTTTATATTGACAAGTTTAAAAACACTAAAACATCAGAGCCAATTTTTCTTCCTATATCTCTGCCAGGCTGTCTAAATAATGTAAATAAAAAATTCACTTTTTGTGTATTAGCTTTTGATTATTTATATTTATATTTTATCATTTTCTATTGGAATAACCCTAAACCCTAAATTAAAATGAATAAAATTTATAGTCATGATAGAGAAAGGTTCTTGCAATGTTGTAGATGCAATTGGACATATATAAGCACAAATTATTGTATATACAAAACATAATTTTTTAATATGTAATTCTAGGTTTCCTTAATTTTGTAGACATCCACCTATACATACACAATTTAACATCATTGCATCTACTTATCATTTTGTATGATTTGTGTTTTAATTTATTTCAAAGCCATAGATGGTGAACCTTTACCATATTTTCATTGGATTTTATGGTGTGTATGTTCTCATGGATCCAAAAAAAGGTCCAATGCACAATGTTGGATAGATATTTACAATTTAAAATAACAAGAGACTAGTATAACTAGTAATTTGATAAATTGAAAAAAAAAATTAACTTCTATTTTGAAAGAGAAAGAAACCACAAATATAGATGCATGGCTCATTCATACACTAGTTCAATGGACAACACTTAAGGGGTCCAAAGTAATTTGATGAATCAAAAAAATATTAGTGATAGTATTTATCATTCATGTCACAACATTTTTTGATATATATTTTTCACCTAGATAATTTATTAAATATCAAAAATTCACCAAAGTCATATCCTCTCTATTGAAATTGATAATTATTCACCTATGTTGTGTTTACAAATGGTCTAAGGATTCACCTACCCTTATACAATATATATTATTTTTCAATCCTTAAAAAATACCATGTTGACTAGCATATCTAGTATTTCACCATGCAAATCTCTTAAGAAGAAAGTATGCTCCCCAATTTGACATTTATTGGAATAAGGACCCATCCACAAGGCATCACATTTGCCATGTTTTTTTTTGCCTCATGCCTGCTATCCCAAAGTAGAACTAGATCACCTACTTGGAAGGTTCTTGGAGTGACCTTATCAAATATTTTATTTAGTTTCTCTTTGAATTTTAGGTATCTTTTATGAGCTTGTCTTTAAATTTCATCAAGCTCAATAATCTAGTTCATCCTACTCTCATAGTGGTTGACCTGCTCATCATCCTCTAGTTGTTGCATGAGCTGATAGGTGAACAACTATAAATTCATAGAAAAAACCAATTAAGCTCCATAAACAAGCTCAAAAGGGATTCTATATGTATCTTTCTTAGGTGTAATCTTGTTCATCCATAAGGCAAACTTTATCTATTCACCCCACTTCTTATTTGTTTCAAAATTTTGCTTGATGATCTTGAGAAAGTTTTTGTTACTCGATTCAACTAGCCCATTACCTTGGGGGTTGTAATTGGAATCATAGGTCAATTCAATCCCATAATATTTACAAAATTCCACTAAGGTTTATATTTAAAGCTCATAGCATTATCAACAATAATTTTAATAGGCACATCAAATCTACTAATAATCTAATTTAGCAAAAAGTCCATTAGTACCTAGTGTGTTTCTTTCTTTGTAGGGACCACTTCAACCCATTTTGTGAAGTATTTAGTTACAAATAGTATCCATGTTTGCCAAATACTTTATGAATAAATAATTTCTATAATAAAATCCATTCCCCATTGTCTAAATGGGCCTTCAATCATCATAGGCTGTAAGGGAAGTGAACTTGAAGCTTTCATCCTCCAAGCAAAGTGCTAACATTTCTCACACTTTCTGAATTTCTAAGCAACATATGTTAACAATGATGGCCACCACTAACTAGCTCTTAGAATTTTATGAGATGTAACTTTAGGTGTAAAATGGCCACCACATACTTCACTATGAAATTCTTCAATTAGGATAGTAGTCTATTCTTCCAGCACACATCTTAAAAGAACCCCATCTAGATTCTTCCATGCTAGTCCATTCTTAATCAAGAGGTATTTTTGGGATACAAGCTTAAGATTTATTTTTTTATTCTTTTCTAAGTTAGGGGGACAATTCAAATTTTATGAGTAGTAAACAATATCTCTATACCACATATATTTGTTAAATTGATTCAAAGAATCATCAGCATAAAAAATAGCAGTGTTTACCGCAATAGCTTACAAATTGGTCTCAGCCATAAGTTTAGCTAAACCCATCCACCTTACTAACTTGGTGGCTTGGATATTTATGTCATACTCTTTTAACTTGTTGACCCACCTACACCACTGGCTAGATACTTCAATCTAAGTTAAAATGTCCTTCACCATGGTGTGAAATACATAAGAAATAATCTTTGAACACAAAATATATGGCTTGAATGTTTTAATAGCCTCCAAAAGAGAAAAAGCTTGTTTTTCCATGATAGTATAGTTTAATTTGAGTCCTTGCATTGCTGTTATAAATAAAGCTATGAGATTCTCATGATCATCTTAATTCTTTTAAAATAAGATAGAAGCAACAATGTTGTATGATGCAAAAGAGAATATTTGGAATGGATTTATGTAATTAGTACTGACCAAGATAGGGGTAGACTTTAAAATTCCCTTGATTTCATTAAATGTTTGCATGGCCTTCTCCTCCCACTTGATGATCTGATCCTTATTTAGCATAGAATTAATAGGCAAAGTGATCTCTATGAAATTGGACTCAAACCTCCTTACAAAGTTAATTTGTTTAAAGAAATACTAGATTCTTTTCTTGGACTACGAGATAGGCACTTTGTCAATGGATTTCACCCTCTCAAGGTTAAACATGACACCATCCTTAAACAATATATGTCTTAGAAACTTGGCCTTTTGTATTCTAAAGTGGTACTTCTTGGGATTAAGTGAAATTCCAAACTCCTTACATCTATCAACACCTTCTTTAGATGCTCTAAATGTTCTTCTCTAGTCTTGAAGTACATAGTAATGTCCTCCTGATACACAACAATGAACTGGATAAGTATCCTTGTAAAAGAGACATCCATAGCTTGCTATAATGTTGCACCAATATTTATTAACCCAAAAGGCATCCTCATATATACATATGTACCCCAAGGCATAGTGAATGCAGTATTGGACCTCTTAGATTCCTTCACCATAACCTAGTTATAGCCTGAGAAGCCATCTAATGTGGATGACATTTTTGATTCAATAATGCTTTGTAGTAGGTTCTCCATATTGGGTAGGGGATAATTATATTTTAAAAAATCCTTATTTAAATTCCTAAAATCCACACACAAGTAGATGTCACCATTTTAATTTCTTATAGGGACTAAATTTGCAATCCATGATGAATACCTAATGGGCTAAATGATAACACCATCCCTTAGCTTCTTTAATTTATTCCACATCTTGGTGGATAAGATGGGGTTAATGGGTCTTTGTTTCTTCTTGAAAGGATTGATATTAGATTGTAATGGGATGATGTGCTAGAACAAGTCTTCCCTATATGCTTTCAGCTTAAAATAAGACCACGCTAAGTAATCCTAATACTTCCTTAATAACTTCATGTAATCTTTATTCTCAACTACACTTAGGTGAGTACCCAGTCAAACCCTTATTGGAATCTCATGAGAAACCAAGTTTCACTTAGTCATGTCTTTTGAAATGAATGAGTCTCTTAACTTGATTCTATCAACTCCATCAAAATATGCTTCTAAGCTTACCAATACTCTAGGGAGTGTGATTGTCATCAGCTAAATAATGTCCTTCCTAAATAAGGTTTCCTTTCCATCACAAACTTGAATCATGGATTCCAAATCTATGAGTTGATCATGGTACTCAGCTTCATAGTGTAAAAACCTCTTAATCTATTCATCATCATCAAAGACCTACCAATGATGAACATTGTATGGGATTGAAGGCTTGGCAAGCACCTCCACTCAATAATGACAATGAGGGATCATATTTGCAATATCAAATTGAGAAAATAGCCCTAAAATTCTATTAGCTTTTTGGTAGAAACTCCTATCATGATAATAAATGTTGAATGCATCAAAGAATTCAAGAAAATCCTAAACAAAATTTTGATATTGTTTCAACCTTTTATTTTTTGTGGAAAAATCACTATGGACTTGCTTTACCACTAGCTTAGAATCAACCTTGATAATCAAATATTTAATTCCATATTCATGGGCAATCCTTAAACCAAGCAAGAGTGCCTCATACTCAACAATATTGTTAGTGCACACAAAGGAAAAATGTAAATAAAACATTAAACATTTACCATTAGGGGCATAGAAAATAACCCAAATTCCATTTCTAAGATTGGAGCAAGCCCCATAAAAGCACATTTTATAAACCACACTTTCTTTGTCAAGTTCAACATCAAGAACATCAGTATGCTCACTAGTATCAACATTCCCAACAAAGTTTCCAAACTTAACATCCATGTACATCACTTCATTAAGAACATGTTTCAAATCTTAAATTACATGTAACATCTTTGGATCTCTATGAATCTTGACCATCTTACCCTCCAACAGAATCATGGCATAAGAAAGGTCCATCCACACACTTCCACCCATGCTAGCATCCCATTTACATGATAATAACATCCCCCACTTAGGTGAAAAGTCTAAAACTACCATGTCCATGTTTAGATACTTACTAGGATACAATACCAATTGTAAAACCAACCCCTTTACCTATCCAACAACTAGAACCTCTCTTGAGTCTATGTCATAACACTTACCAAGTCTAATGTAATCTTAACTCCAATTTCATTTAGGACACCCAGGGACATCACATTATAGGAATCTTTGAAGTCAAACATGTAGTTGTGAATAATTAGACCATTGATCAATAAGGTTATATAAAATGGATTCATATTCAATTGACTCTCCACTAATGTAGTCCTCAAATAGACCTATGGGGTAGGTTCAACAACCTCTTCTGATTCTTCATCACTTTTTGAGGATGCTTAGGGAAACTCAATTTCATTTTCAACTAACTTCTCACAAAATTCTAAGTATTAAAATTCCCTCTTCCTATGTTTAGGTATTATTAACAACTCAACAAGTGGCATTGTGATTTTTAGTTGGCTCAACACTTGGGCCATATCACATATGCTATACTGAAGAAGGGGAATATTGGGTGGAAGGGTGACAACACCTTTAGCTAGTATATAATCACTTAAAATTTGAAGTGGAGTAGGCTAGGATGGATTTAAATATTTAATAGGAGCCTTCAAAGGTGGATTTTGTTTAAACTCATCATCACCCTTAGGTATAATAAATAATATGGGAACAATATTCCTAGTTGGAGTACCTCTATCCTTAGTGAATTTGGAAATGGGCACTAGTTTGGAAGATTTAGGGACTACTGTAGTTTTATTAGCTTCCTTACTATCATCCCCTATGTTTGAAAATGTAGGGGTAGTGTCTTGAGGAGCAACAACCTGATATGTGCTTCTCAAGTGATACTCCTCTTGGGTAATTCTTACATAAATTAGTAGTTACCTCTCCTCAACTGATGGAGTTCCCCCATCATACTTCTTAATCATCATAGAGTGTAAGAAATATAAATCATGAATGGGTAATTCATATGATTTTACCAAATTAATGTCACAAGAAAATTTAAGAGTTGGGACATTTACCTTCTTAACTACACTCCAAAATTATTCAACAATAATATCAGTCAACAATTCTGTGGAGTTAGTCATCTCACTTAAAGGGATTTGACAATTGGACATCATGATCTCATCATTAGATGATGAAAACTCAAGTTCATTCTTATCTTCATCAATTGGTTCAATTATATCACATGAGGATGTGGAAGGAAGCTCTTATCACACCAATCAATATCAATGTCAAAAATCATAGTGTTTACTTTAGCATTTAAAGGATCAAGCACTTCTTTTCCAACCCCTCTATTCTAATTTATTGCCATTCTTTCTTCATGTGTAGGCCTCTTCCCTCTATCATTATCTCTATTATGGAAAGTAGGCCCCCTTGGTGCTTGATTTGGATTTAAAGCCTACTCATAGCTAGTAGACACATGAGGGACCCCCTTTTGAGCTCTAACCAACTTGTACGACAATTATTTGATAGTAAAGGCTAATGTTTTGATAGTTTCCTCCAAGTTGGTTGTGTTTATAGGTTGTGTCTTTTCTAGATTAACCATATTCACATTAGCCTACATATTCATGGGATTTACCACAACCTTTATGTTGTTCTTAATTTGGATGGCCATATTGAATGCCAACCATAGGTTAATGGGAGCATTATCCCTCAACTAGTATGTAGCCTTCTTATCAAAGGCATCATAATACTTTATCAAGCATGTTGTATCATTAATCCTAATGTTTTTGGGTAGCCACATCATAGTCTTATTGATCCAGGTATTGAAATCTTGAACATACTCATTGGGGTTCTTCTTGATGTTTTCAAATTCAGCCAAAAGAAACCTTGGATCAATCCTAACGCCATACTAAATTCTAAAAACATTCTACAGCTCTTCCCATGAATAAATATATCCAATGAGAAGGGAATTGAACCATTTTTGAGCATTTTCCTCTAATGTGTGCACAAACAACTTGATGAACACATCCTCATATTCAAACTCATAATCTTCATCAATATTTTGAAAGGCCCTCATATCCTGATCACCACACACTGCATTGTTCCCTTAGAATTTTGGGAGGCATTTCCTAACTTCATTTGGGACTTCATTAGGATAGCCTTCCATTTCATCAAAATGCATAGGCTAGAATCTGGGAATGTGGAATATAGGACATACATTCTCATCTTGGTCCCTATGCCTCATGATTGGTTCAATAGGTTGTTCAAGAACAAATGACAAAGGGAGATGGGGTTGAATGAGGTGGACTTGGTGGATTAAACTTGGGAGGGGATTTATTTTATTGAGAAGGAGCTAGAAAATAAATGCAACTATGTGTTTTAGAATCAATAGAGGAGCTATGATAGTCCTTAATAATGGGGGTTCAATAAATATTTCAAGATTATCAGGATCTTGATGGTCTTTACTAGCTGAGCTATGCCCTTCAAAAGGCTTCCAAACTTGTCTCCCTCTTCTTTGAGGAACACTCAAAGGAGAGACAAGTTTGTTTGATTGGTCACTTGTAAAAAATGATCTCAATTTTTCTAGCTTTGTAAACAATATACTTAAAACTACAAGTTGGAAAAATATTCAAAATAGACACCAATCTTCCTTGAAACTAGAAAATAAAGTTAGAGTCACCACTAGAATCAAACTTCTAGAATATAACAGTTGATAAACTATTGTGATACATGTTGAAATTAAACTTGTTGAAGTTTAATGAGATAGAAAATAAAGACACTTTAGAATAATGTTAAAAAGGGACAAAACACCTTTCAACATGCAATGTTAACATTTCTTTGCAATAAAATTAGTATAAGTCAAATTGTCAATCCTTAAAACTTCTTGGCATGTCCCCAATGGATTGTTATGATGTTGATAGCCAAGATAGTCTGATCAATGTAGTAATAGCATATAACTTCACAAGATGAAACACTCATGGCTCTCTGCAATAATTATTAGCAATATAAGTGATAATAAGTTTAGTTTAGTCCCCAATAATGGTGTTTAAAGAGTGTTGGTTCCCATTTGTATACCTTGTACACTCAACCTTTCCAACTTGAGAAATAATGGTAAGAAATGATGGAAAACCAGCTAGTATGTCATTGTAATTAGGGAAGGGTTTGGCATCAATATTAGATCAAATATAAAAAATGACTGAGAGGCACCTATATAGGGTATGGTTATCTTCTTGTTACTTTTGTCTCTACCTAAACTAAAGTGAGAGGACCTATGGGTTAGCTTGCTCACATGGAGAGATTTTACAATTCAATCTTCATGGGGATTTTTGGCACAAGGAACAAATATGACCAGATCATAACTAAGTTTACACACTTCACCCATGAAGGGTTGTCACACAAAATGCATAAATTCTCTAGTTAATATACAAGATACTAAAGATCGATGATGAGATGACTATAATCTTCATTATATAAAATACTCAATAACAAGGGTCAAGTGGAAAAATACAACACTAGAGTTTAAAGCACAAACTACAAACACATTTCAAATATTCAATATCTTATGCATTTTCAAGGTAAATAACACTTATAGTATGCAACAAGATGTATTATTTTTAGGGTAGGATGGGTTATATAATAGTAAAAAAGGAGGGTGGTATGTTGGAGACTTGTTCAAATAGTAGGGTATCTTACAAGGTTCATGACATTATATTTATCAAAATATGTATAAGAGACTCAAACATACGCCAATGGGAACTACTATATGGTCCCTAAAACCTTATAGCATACATTGAAACCAAGATTTTAAGTGCTTTTCCTTGTCAAATATATAGACCTAGGGTGCCCTAGAAGTTCATTCAATAATATACTTCTAGAATTAAACTATATAGAGGGATTTACAACCTAAATCTATGCTCAAAATGACAACTAGTAATGAACACAAAACCAAATATCCAATTAGTAGGACTTGTAATATATATTAATGCACTTCATCAAAAAGAAAGAGTAGAGAACTACAAGAATTTTAATTGATATTTAAAGGAAATCCTACATACATCAGTTGTTTGAAATACTACGAAGGGGATAAGCATGGTGATTTTTCTCTTTTGACAAGGGAAACACATGAACATGCTCACAAAATTTGCTAATGTTTGTACAACTACAACCACCTTAGTAAGAGAGACAACATCTACAGATAGAAATGGATCCAAAAAAAATTGAAGAGCCTAGACTTAGAGAGAAAAATCTAAAAACTAACAATAGCCAATAACAACCTCAAAATAGAAGACAAGCACTCTATTTATTCATTTTAATCTTTTTCAAATCTAGACTTGTAGGTTGTAATTTGTAGAATTGCAAACTAAAATTTTAAGTCCCACCAAGATGCTCCTAGATGGAAAATATTCCATGCCATGCCTAAGATATTTATCCATTTACAAGAAAAGAATCATCACTCTAACTTATTCTACAATGAATGGAGATTTGTAACAAACTCTTTAATTTCATGGCTAGAAATATATTCATTCAAGGTAGAGGGAGAATATTCATTATCAAGGGCAAAACAAACTTTTTCCTCATGTGCAACTATTTGGAGAAGCTCTTGATCACTTTTTTGCATAGTTGGAAGTTCCTGGATAGCCACCTTCCTTTTAGTGCATGCCATGGAACAACCTACTTTTTTAATGATGACACATGAATGGTATACATCCATGGTATAAACAAAATTATTCATGGTTATGATTGAAAACTATGCTTTATAATAGTCTATAGACCTCCTTTTGTGCTTTGAATCATTACCCATCCATAGAAGAATACTTAATCTTTGGCTTCCTAGCCAATATTGACACTTGCCACACCACATTGGATCAAATTGGGAACTTGTGAGGTTTAAAACTAACTAGGTCACTTGGTTGGCTCTAATTTGGACACATGTCAATTTTTGATTAGTTTTAATCATTTTGAAAAGTCCACCTTAGCTCACACCATTGGATCTACTCACTTGTGTAAATGCATGTCATCGATCTTGATCCAAAGGATTGAATGCTATTTACTATCTATGGATCTTATGATAAAATGGTACCACTAAGTAGCTCTATGGGATTTTTTTATTCTACTCTATCTGTCTTGTTGGGCTAATGTGCTCTTGCCAAGTGACAACCCTACATTTATCCTAGGTGTTGAAAAGTCTTGACTTAATACACATCATAGATCAAATTATGTACACTTGAACATGTACCATCAATCTCTAGGAACGTGCTTGATGTTTAGCCTGGGAACATGTATTGATTTTTCAATCATTCCCTCACACCATTAGATCTTTTCATATGATCAAATGCACACCATCATATTACAATCCATGAGATTGAGCATGATTTATTCATGTGAATAATGAAAATGTCCAAGTTAAAACCCAAAGAATAACATAAATATTTAAGCTAAATTCTTTGGACTAAGATCTTAGTTATGTTACTGACCATGAATAAAACTTTAGGCCAAAGTTTAGACTAGGCTCAAGACATAATAAAAGGGGGGCCCATGCTTCATATAAAAGAGACATAGCATAAGGTTTTAACCTAATGTTTTATTGTATTAATAAATACAATGAAACTTTAGGGTAAATCCCTAGACCAAGTTAAAACATAAATAAAAGGGACCCTTTGATCTTATTAAGCCGGATCAATGTGTGTCATTAGATTTTGATCTAAAGGATCAAAGGCCATTGGCTGCTTAATACTCTGTCTAATGTGGTTATGATGCATGTCATCACTGCATTCACTTTGGGTTTGATTTGAAACCTTAAATTAATGTGCCCCATCAATCAAAAGTTATACACTTTACCACATACCATCGATTGATGAGAACATGCTTGAGACTTATCATGCACCATAAGCTTGACCTTTTTACTTTGCACTCGTACCATCTGATTTCATTTGCTTGAGCAAATGTTGGCCATTGATTATAATCTATTAGGTCAAAATGTGATTTGTGCCTATGGATAGTTAAAAATATAACTAAGTTAGAGCTCAAAAATAATATAAGACTTAGGATACAATATTAGACCAAGGTTTTGATTGGTATTAATAAATATGAGTTAAGACCTTAGGCTAAATTTTAGACTAAGATTGAGATAAATGGGGCTTTACTAAATAAAAAGGACCATGTGTTAGTTCAAACCATGAGGAACATAGGCTAAAGGATCTTGGGACCTAAAAGGGACCAAGCTTGGATTTTTAGACTAGGGTTTGGTTGTATAAATAAACATGACCAAGCCTTAATAAAAATATTTAACTAAGTCCATGGCATTTTAAAATGATCCTGCATAAAAATATTCCTACCAATTTTGAATTTAAATAAAAAAATTGGGCTAGGGTAATTGGAATCAGGATTTTTAGGGTGATCAAAGTAAACTCAACTCAGCCTTTGACAAACCTAAGGATAGTAAAAGACCAAAATTAACATTAAATCATGAAACTCAGACATAATCCATTTTTAAGGAGGGATCCATTAAACCTATAAATTCGAAACTCAAAAATCTAATGTTAGCAAATTAAGATAATATTTAAACTAGAGTCATGCAAAAATATGCCAACCAAACCAAGGGTGGATGATCCTCAAATAAAGATAATGTGAAAAAATACTAGTAACACCTTGATCAAGTAAATTTCCATAGTAATATGTTTTAAAATTTAGAGATCATGGTTCAAACTTACAACTAGGCTATTCGTTCCCCTTGATCAAGCACTATTATTAAGACCTAATCATGTTTAAAATAAGCCTCACACATACAAGATTAGGATCAAATATCAAAACTTAGTCATGTTGTGTGTGTTTTTATTCCACTTACTATTTTTCATGAGATTTAGAGAGTAATTTATAGACTTCATGTCTTTAACCATTGACATTGGGTTATAGTATATTTGAATATTCATTAAGAACCATGCTTTTAGCTTAAGGAAAGCTTGGGCATTACTTTTATGATAGCTAGGCATCCATAGCCCTGAAAAAGATGCCTTTGGCTCCATTCAAGGCCTTATTCCACTATTAGCCATGCATCCATAACCCTGATGGAGATTTTTTGAATCACCTTTGATTAAACAGTTCCTTTTAAAATTTGCAATGAGCTCTTATTTTTGTATTTTTTATTTTTATAGACCATTTTAAGCTTTCTGGAAAAGGTTAGAACCAAGTTAGTTGGGTTTTGGGATTTGGTCAAGTGTCTAATCTTTATGCAATCACCCTTGGTCACAAACTTTACCCCATATAATGAATGTTGTTTAAGTGCAAGCATGAATGTGCTTCAATAATTTAAACTTTCATCCTGCACATGAAATCCTTATTAAAATCAAGCTTAGATCAGAACAAAGTTCAATATTTTAGGGAATGATTAGTCTATTCATTTGTATTTACTAGTATCCCTAAAATTAAAAACATCAAGCTCACATTTCAGATCCATAGTCCTTTTACACCTACACTCCCAACTTCAAAGGTATTTCTTTGAGAGATTGGATGAAACTTGAGCTAAGGACAATCTTTAAAAGACTTATTAAAAAAAAGAACAACACAAAAAAAGCAAACAAACATGTACATGCATTATATACAAATAAGGGATAGGAAAGGAAGAACAAGAAAGAAATTGAACAAAATCTCTACACTAAGTAAAAAAAAAAGAGCCTACCTCTAGGATTAAATGGAAACCATTTAATCAATTACAAAACCTTGAAAAGTGGCTACTTCCATTTAATGGCTCCCTTTTGTGGATAGGATCACTTACACACTTGTGTATTCTATATGATGCAGCTTGGATTCCCACCTCCATTGATCCTTTGAACCCATGATTCAATGTGGACAATCGATCCTGATTTGAATGCTCAAACACCATTAGCTATCCACTATGGCTTAAATTTGACATTTGTGTACCCATCATTTGACATTTGTATAAATTTATTTGATGGGTGCATGACCATCAAATGTATGCCCCAATTGATAGTTATCATGTCTTAAATTTGACATCTGCATGCCTATAATTTGACATTCACGTGACTATTAATGATGTATGTATGACCATAAAATTTAAGCCCTTGATAGATAATTATCATGGTTTAAATTTGGCATCCACATGCTTGAAATTTAACATTCATGTGACTATCAATGATGTCTACATGACTATTAAATTTAACACCCAATGGATGATCACTAAGCCTAATTTTGACGTCTGTGTGACTGTCAATGATGTTCATGCATCCGTCACATTGCTTGGACAAATTTATTTGGTATTTTTTCTCCACAACATTTTTTTGTGACATTTGTGTAGGAAAAATGCCTGAAGGGCAAGTGCCCTTTGGAATTTTTGCCATGGATAATTTTTTTGAAATAATTGGACCTTACACTTTTCTCAAAATAACTGGACTTGGCTCTTTTTATGAAGAAATCATACCTTTACACTTTACCAAAGGGTAATTTTCCTTTGTATTTTTTATGAAACACTTAGCCTAATGCAAATGGGGCTTGGCCAAGACATTGAATTTCTTTAGACATTTTCGAATGGCCCTTTAGATCTTTTAAAAGTGTCCTTCCCCCTACAAACTTACCCTTCAAACTTTTTAAGGTGCCCTTCAAGAATTTTACAAAGGTATAATACCTGAAATAAATGATCCTTCAAGGATTTTATACAAGCCAAATGACCATTTAGACTTTTTGTATACACTTTGACCAAAATAAATAAGTCCTTACAATTTACCCAAAATAATGAAAATATCCCTTCAATATTTTTATGGGGATAAAATTACTGAAGGACATAGCCCTTTGGGATTTTTATGAGAACAAAAAGCCTAAAATAATATGTCCCTTGGATAATCTGCACGAACACCCTTTCCAAAAGAATCTAAGGACTTTGTACCAAGTAAATACCAAATTATCATAAATAAATACCTGATGCAAAATTATGAAGGGAAATAAATTAAGGAAATACCAAGTGACCTTGCCACTTCAACATGAACTTGAAATTTCAAAGGAACACTTCAAAATAGTAGTTGGGCCAATGACTTAGACATTGACACTTAGCTTAGGATAGACTTAGGCATTTACACTTGAAAAGGGATCAATTTCTTCATGCAATTTTGGGCACTAATAACCTCCAAGGCATCTTCTCATGAATTCACACTTAGGAATTTTAACATTCATATACATTCACACATATCACATAAGTGGGAGAACTACATCAAGATTAATCCCTTCTAAAAGTATCAGTATGTCAGCAATGTGCCCACACAAGGGTGTGGATTATATGTTCAACACATCTGACCCACTGACCCCTTTTTCTCATGGTGTTTATTCAAACCCTTAAAATCATGAAAACCTAGAGTTTTCAAAAGAAAATACACATATAAAAAGATATTGATTGCAAAAAATTTAAATTTAGACCAAATCTAAAATAGGACATGATCTAAAAAACCTAGAAATCATTCATAGAAATTCCAAAGGAAGAAATTAGTAATTCATAGGATAATAGTGCATTGCACTAGTGTCCAAAACCACACTAGTGTCCAAAAGGACCTTGATATTATCCCATCTCAATTTTTATTATTGGATCCTATTTGTGACTTTCAAATGATCTTGTGCACCAATTTTGAGACTGCCACTTGGCCATTTCTATAATTCAATAAGCTAAGTTTTATTTCTCCTGATTATTTATTATTTTAGAATACTTTCCAGTTACAATATTTTAAAATCAATGGCTATAATTGTTGCATATTTATTCCTTGATTTATTATTTCATCATTTTAACAAACTAGGGTTTTGCGTTCCATAATCCTTAAAATGTTAAATCATTTGGTGAACCTGACCTACTTGGAATAGTGAAAAAACCCTAACCCTAGACTCCCTTTAGGGTTTATATTTCTATCCTTCTAAAAATCATACTCATATTTCAAATCCCTATATATTTTGAATTTTATTTTGTCTAATCATGATTATAATGATAAAATATGTTTATCACATGCTAATGCAAAGCTTTCTAGTTTCATTTGCATGTTTGTTTCCTTTCATTTTAAATCAATTCAAAGAATATATAAAATAATATGTACATGATGCCCTACGTCAATTAAAATATATTTTATTTGACTTTAGCCATAAATTTAATACCCTAACAACCACCTTTCAAGTTTTAATGTCATATATTATGCATAGGAAAGAATCTCCTTATCCTACTCATCTCCATGAGGTTGATAACTACTTTCCCTCTAACTAAGTCCATGATATCACTACCATAAGAGATGAAGTAGATGATACTAATGTTACTAATGCCCATACTTAGTCTATCCACACATCCACCTCTTCTTTATGGGGTGTGTCCCTATGTGTTCAATCAGAAGCAACTAGGGATTGCACTTGTCATACTATAAGGGATGAAAATATCAATATGAGAAAGCTAATTTCAGAATTATAAAATTAAAATCAAATATTACATGAAAAGATTACAGTATTGGAAAATAAGATTACAAGATAAAATCCTTCAAGCCACACTAGTGTAAATCATTATATGCATCTTCACCTAGTCAATTTGTGGAAAGCAATGTTAAATATAAAAACAAGAAATCACATCAAAGTGCATCTCCAACTAGTGATTCAAAAATTACTCAAAGATAAAATAGAAGTTCAAGTGAGATTTTGAGGAGAATTATTAAATCTAGGTGGAAGGTAACCTACCTCCTCTACATCCACTGAGGAGATCCATATATTATTATGCATATCACAGAATACATGGCCTTCACACAGATTTATGTTTGGCATTTAAAAATAATATACAACACATCATTGCTAATGAGGAACCTATATAATATAAATTAGTTAAGAAACCCATAGTGATACAGGAACATATTTAAAAAGGGTCAAATTTAGAAATAGTACAAAAGTAGTTACCAAATCATAACTCAAAATAACAAAAAGTTTACAAGGCAAAATCAGATCAAGAAATAATAGAAAAATCATAGGCATAGAAACTAAAAGATGAAAATATATCTCTCCAAAATGAGGTCCCACTTTCAAAAAAGTATGGGTTTGGTCAAAAATATCTATATCAATTTGATTATCAAGGTCAAGAGTTAGGAAAACATGCCCAAGCCTTCACTACTCCTATTTTAGTGTTGATAATGTTGGTCAACAAGGTTTAAGATTTATGAAACATACTAAGATAAATAATTCATAGATATTTTATCATGGCATAAGATCCATATACATAGGTAATGCTAAAAAAATAAAAAGAACTTAAGCTACACATTCAAAATCATGTTAAGCCAATAAGCATTCTCAAAAGAGGCTTTCTAAAAAAGAGCCTCTAAAGCACAATATGCCTACAATAGGCACATTTTCAAAGGGCACAGTCAAAGGAAATATTTCAAAACATAATTTATAAATTCCAATTCCATGATATGATTAAATTACCTATGCTCATCTATATATAACAGAAGTCAACACTAGCACTTTATTGGTTCAAAATCAAGATGATAATGATGAGTGGAACAATATAGGTTATTATGATTTCCAAGGTACTGGCAATGAACAATACCCAAATTCAAACTATATCTTAATTCAGTCACAACACATCCATCACACTTCACAAGAGTTCACCATTCCCATTTTTGACACAAGATCTATTGAGGTTGGGTCTCTCACAAGAATAATTGGTTATTAGTATCTCTCCTTACTTGTACATAGATTTAATTTTCCTCATAATGTTTATACATAGTTTCCTTTATCTTGTTTCTTTTATATAGTTTTATTTTCATGTTGCTTGTACATGGATTATACCCATAAATCACAAAAAAAATATAATTTGTTCAAAAATACAAAAACATACAAATATTTACTCAAAAAATACAAATTTTAGATTGTATACATTTCCATGTTTACATTCCTTCTATTTAGTGGGTACTACATATGCTATCTATGTTAGTGTATTTAGTTTTATCATACATACATGCTTTAATTATTCTCTTCAAGTGATTATAGATTATTATAGGACTCAGGGCCTTTACACATATCCAAATTGGCTATTATCTACCCATTGGGGGCACATACACAAATACATAGATTTAACATAGATACATTCACCAGTGGAGGCATCATACTACACAACTTCTATTTTACCAAGTTATATCTTTATATACTCCATATCATAAGTTTCATATTGCTTATATATTTATATTGATCATCCTATACTATACAAAAAAAATTTCCAACTACCACTAATATAGACTGAACTTATGTACATATTTTCTCTTATATGGATTTATACCAAATGTTTATACATACTTTCATTTTTAGCTTCACTAGTTTAGATTTAATTATGTCTCTTTACTTATACATCTATTATAGTGCATTTGAATATGACATTGTTCTATGGATCTATGCTAATTCCTTTCATTGTGTGTATGCTTTGGACATGTGCCTATGTCCTTGTGTGTTCTTTGTTGATTTTGTTTGTGAACATTTGAATGTCTTTCCATATGTCTCTAAGTCAACCTTAATTGTTTTATGTGTATGTGGACATTTTAACATGTCTTTGTATGTTTGATCTTTTTCATACTTAGTGACATGTGCCTATGTCCCTTATATTATGTCCCCTTGGCCTATTTTTCATGCCTCATGTGTTTTATGTATGGTTTCATGTATGCATCATGTCCATGACACTTATTTCTTGATGTTTGCTTATATGCTTAGTTTTCAATGCCATGAGGGACCTCATGCATCTCTCATTCCTTCTTGGGTTCCTTGATAGACATCCATCCCCCTAGGTAATTTACATAGATTATACTCCAGATTTGTCATTCATATATATGCTTACATTGTTCTATATTTATTATCAACATTTTGAATGATAGATCTAACATACATTGTACATTACCAAATTATGCTTAGATTATTTTACATTTCTATGTCATGTATACATATTATATTGTTTTATCACACAGATATCATATATTCTTAGTCTAACACATATGATGTATAGATTTTATTTTGAGGACAATTATTGAGGAGTTTAAAACTCCCCTCAAAAGAGGGGGAATTCACATGGGTTTTTCATAGAGATCAATACATCTTAATGAACTCTAAACACAACATAGACATAAAATACAAAGCTTAGATTTAGGAAAATATAGTGAAAAATAATCACATATAAATTTGTCTTAGTTTTACATATAAATAACATAATTAGTTAATAACATGACATAGAGGACACTAGTGTAGCATGATACTATCCAAACGATTACGCTATTATCTAGTAGCCCTAGAAACAAAAAATTATGACATTAGTAGAATCGTATAATAGTTATATTTTATATTTGCACACTCTCAATTATAGGTTATCAAATAGGTCCTATATATTATTAGTTATATGGATAATTACATAGGTTTTCTCAGATTGGAGGCATCATGCATGGTATGATCACTCCTATTTTAGTTTTAGATACTTAGGAATAGATTATTATGACTCAATCCAAAATACATATACATAGATATCAAAGTTGGTGGCATGTGCGCGACACATTATTCCAATATGTTTAGTTTGAAACTAGGATTCTTAGATGGAATGGTAGCTCCATGTCATTATATAGATTGATATTCTATACACCATTCACACTAGTGTTAAAATATATTGATGTCTTATTCTATCTATAGTGGTTGGCATTACTAAGTAGTCCTTGAGCTACATTCTTGAGTGCCTGAGTGTCCCCTGAGCTAATTTTTATTTTAGAGTTTCCAAGTGGTCCCAGAGGCATCTTATATAATTTCATTTACATCAGACAGATTCAAATACATTACACAAATTCAATTTTAAATGCCTCTACTACACATGGGTAGGTGATGATGGAGTCATATCTTACTTGAGTTTTTGAGCCACCTACATAAGAGGGCTGGATAAGCCATCAATGCAATCTAAGTTATTCATAGATTTTGATCTATTGAGTAGGGGTGGGCAATGATGAATTTAAGGCCATATTTAGTTCTTGTGCCACCTACACATGAGGATTGAGCAATCCATCTACTCAGTCTAAGTTATTCATCATTTGATCACCATCTACATGTGTACATAGGATGTCACTAGGTTTTAGCACTGGTTCACATACTCAATGACGTGTATTTGTTCCTTTCCTCTCTCTCTCTCATCTCTTTACTCAATTTTTTATTTGATTTTGATGTTTCTTAAGTAAGGATTGATTCATACATGTTTAATTTTAAGACACATAATGAAGCATCATTGGCAAAATCAAATCCATATTAATGGGCTTCACCTCTTAGGTAAGTCTAGGTACGTCTCTCTTTCCTTTAACTTAGTCATTTTACTTTGATACATTTATAAAATAGAGGGGGGTTGAATGTAATCATCTAAATTAAGCATTTAGGCCTTGGATGTCCATGTAAGGTCACTTTCCCCTTAATATATCACTTTAACCACCTTAGGGGCCCTTTTAATGCACTTTTAGTCACATGGAAATCACAAATAGCACCCAAGCCTATACAACACCATATGAGACTCATAATGATGCAATCCCTTAGTGATTTAGGTCACTAAACCCTCTAAAAAGGAACTTTACATCTCCCTAAGAGGATTAGGGTTGGCTTAAACCTAATTCTTAAGTTACCTTCCTAAGTCATTTTTATTGGAATACTATATAAACACTACTTTTGCACTCTTACATTTTAGGTGGACATTATCACAAAGAAGCACATAAAAGTACTACTTCACATTGAGGGAAATCTCCCAATTATTCTAATATTATATTGAATCAACTTATACATTAAATAATCCATCCCTAACATAGGTATTCAAATCTCAAGTGGCCTCTAAGGCATCCTCTCATGCATTCACACTAAAGTATTCTAGCATTCATAGACATTCACACATATGACATAAGTGGGAGAAATACATAAATATTGATCCCTCCTAGAAGTATTGGTATATAAGAAGCATATCCACATAGGGGTGTGTATCACATATTTAACACATTAGACCCACTAACCCATTTTTCTCATGGTGTTTATTCAAACCCTTATAAGCACAAAAACCTAGAGTTTTCAAAGGAAAATAGTGCTACAGGAAAAAGTATTGACACATAGACTTGAAATTTGTACCAAATATAGAATGGGATCTGATCTAAAAAACCCATAAATAATTAAATTTTTTGAAGGAGTACATTGACACTACATAGGACAATAGTGGATTATGCTAGTGTCCAAGACCACGCTAGAGTTTAGGACCATGCTAGTATCCAAAAGGACTATGTTATTGTCCCGACTCATTTTTTATTATTGGATACTATTTATGATTGTCAAAATAGTATATGCACCAATTTTTAGACCACCACTTAACCATTTTAGTCATTTAATAAGCTAAATATTAATTCTCCTTATTGTTTACTATTTTAGATTACTATCTAGTTACAATAGTTATAAAATTAGTGGCTATAATTATTACCTATTTATTCCCTAATATATTATTCCAAAAATTTAACAATCTAGGGTTTTACATTCCATAATACTTAAAAATTCAAATCAAAGGGTATAAATAAGAGATTTTATTCTTTCATAGTCAATATAATAAATTAGAAAAAAAAATTGGAAAAAAATTGTGTATAAATATTTTTAAGCCTCGACATTTTGGATCACCAACCATGATCTATCATCAAGAGACCAAGAATACTAAGATTCTTAATAAGATTTGTTTTTTAATAAAAATCCCTCCTATAAAGGGTACAAATAATAAATTTGATGCTTTCAAAGTTTATGTAATAAACTAGAAAATATTTTTTTGGAAAAAAAACAATATACAAATATTTTTATGCCTCAAAATTTTAAAACACCAACCATGCTCCATAATTAGGAGAAAAATAATCATAATCTTCTCAAAAATATTTTATTTAAAAAAAATTCAATCCTATGAAGGGTAAAACTAAGAGGTTTGATACTTACACAATCTATAAAATAAATTGGAAAAAAACTATGTATAAATATTTTTAAGCTTTGACATTTTGGATCACCAGCCATGATCCACCATTAGGAGAAAAAAAATTATAAGCTCTTCAATAAGATTTTATTTTGAAAAACATTCCCTCCCATGAAGGGTAAAAATAAGATATTTGTTTCTTTCACAATCCATATAATAAATTAGAAAATGTTTTTGGAAAAAAATTATGTATAAATATTTTTAAGCCTTGATATTTAGGATCACCAACTATGATCCATCATTAGGAGAACACGAATCCTAAAGTTCTCAATGAGATTTTATTTTGAATAAAATTACTGCTCGTGAAGGGTTAATATAAGAGATTTGATGTTTTCATAGTACATGGAATAAATTAAAAAAAAATTATTGGAAAAAAATATGTGCAAATATTTTTAAGCCTCGACATTATGGATCACTAGATTGTAGATGATGTTTATAAATTATACATCACCTCAATATTTTACATTTGGAAAACTCAGAACTTGGTTATTTCTCTTAGTTCTACACCTTTTCTACTTTCATAAGTCTCACATTTACTCTCTCTTGTGCCCCTTGGCCTATCTCTTATCCGAATAGTTTTATGTTGATGGCCTAGACCTTATATCTTACCTAGAATGCTTAAAACCTAATTATATTCCATATCTACAAGTTCTGTACCTACACCTATTTTCTAAATTCTCAAAAACTTACATCCCAATCAGATGCTTATGCCAATGCAAATGTCCTTACCTGACATATGTATATAGTGCCCTAAAATTGATCTAATTATAAATAAAATGTATCCTAATGGTTGGCCTAAGTGTTATTATGTGATAAATTCTCCAAATGGATTGCTATAAATATAAGATCAACCCTCATTCATTCCTCACCTAGAAACTTCTTACCTACTCACTAGGCAACTGACCAAAAGCATTAAATCAATCACTCAAGTGATCAAACCTTCCCTATTTTCTCCTATTTAAAAATTAGTAATAGGGAAAACATATCTATAGGTATGAAGTACTAAAGGATTAACCCAAGGGATATATTTTCCAAGTTAAAAACTAGGTCATTGGTGTACATGTTTATCACACATTGTATGGTTCACACACAAGCCAACACATAGGGGGAATTACAAAATTTTGAGGCCATCTTCAAAGTATTAGCTATGTAGGTAGAACTCATTGAGAGAAAGGTGTTTGGGGTAGCTTGAACATGTGAATATTAACCTATTTTTCCCATAGCCAATATGATAATTAAAAACTAGGGTTTTGATCATTTGACAAAGAGTGATATTCCATGACCTATATCTAAATGCATTAGAGTAAAGGCAATGAAAAACCTAAAATCATCTAGGTGGTTGCATCATGTTTTAGTATGTGTTACATATGTGACACATGTATTTGACCTAGACACTAGCATCGATGCAACCATCCTAGATTGACACAAGTGTCTACAACTATAAAGGTTCTTAATCTAGAATTTGGTGACTATTCTAGAATACTCTTTTAGTTTGTTTCTTTCTTATTCTAGATCTAGATTTATATTAGCATTAGAACCAACTATGTATCTTATTTTCATTATCATTATAATATCTATGAAATTTATACTTTCCATTTTTAGCATATCTCAACATAATAAATTCAATATATGTTATATCAAAGTTTTTATATTAATTAAACTATTATAGATCTATTCATAATCCTTGTGTTTATTCATTTATATATTCTTAACCCTATTTATCCATATTAGGATACATATCTAATTTAGGTTTAAATATTTGGTGAACCTAATGTTGATCTCAAAACCCTAGATGGATTAGGCTTTTCTATTTTCTAAAATAAAAAAATTTAATCCTAATTTTCCATTAGAATTTTTAAAAATATTATATTTTTTATCATCAATATGTGTAATATTGATGCATCTATTACCCATTTTAGGTTCCAATTTATAGTAGTTATTTTAGTTTGATATATTACCTAATTTTTCAAATATTTTAATTAAATTCATAAACATAATGAGAGGGTTTTAAAATGGAGACAATGTTGAGCATGGTCATTGATGTCTTAGATTATCATTATTATCAAAGAGAGCATGTGGTACTAATGCATTAATGACAAAGTGATATGATGGATAGATTAGAGAGATATGTCACTTATGTAGGTTTGTAATTACAAATAAGAGGTTGTGAGGCATCCACATATATCTTGACAAATCTATGGTTTGTTTTGTGAGCATTTGGAAAGAAGAACATGCATATTCTAGCTTAAGAGAATCCAAAACGTCACTACACATCATGCAAATATGTATGAAATAGTAAGTTTATGAATTTTATTTAGGTATGAAGAAATTAAATATTGGTAAAAAATTTAACATGGATATGTTATTTATAGTGCCAAAAATCTACCCTAAAAATTTGGAGTCTTGAAGTGATTTCTAGCTCAAGTGATAAAGCTTCAAAGTTACTCTAGTAGACTATGATGGGATAGAGACCATCAAGTTTAATCATGTTAAAGTGTAAGGTAATTTTTATATAAGATACAATTTTGATCACTTAATTTTACATATTGATATCAATGGTGATTATTAATTCAACATGTCAAAGGTTACACACACTGGTGACAAGTGTCACAAGCTCACTAATCTGATAGAAGATCAATGGTGAGCAGTAGTTCATAATTATGAAGATCAAAAGTGTGGGATAATTCAAAGAGAAAACAAAAAATGTGGTACTACCAATTGACACAAGTTCATGGATTGATAGTAAAGTGTTTAGAAGGCATGCGAAGGTGCCAAGTGTCATAGTCATGGGAGTCCTAATCAAGATTTAATGGTGAACATTGTAAGATAAAGACCTAGTTGATCCAAGGAGATCAATGGTGCATATTTGGTAAATATTTTAAGGGTGCATGAGATGATGTCAACATGTTAAAATTTTAATAGTTTCTTAGTGACCATTGGAATTCAAATATTCTAATTTGTGAGGGAAGACTAGTCTGTAGTTTTTATACTATAACTTTTGATATATATAAAATTTAACCATGGTGTAAAAAGTAAAGTTGTATAGGACTTAAAGGCACATCCATAAATATTTATTTTATGGTATGAATATTTTTATATTAAAATTTATTGAGATACAAAGTTAAATATGTATGTGTTCATGCTCTACAAGCAACCTGATAAGGGTAATTGAGTTGTTCTTGATGGTATTTTGATGTTTTAAGATGTACTAAGTGTTGGATCATGTTGTAGAATTCATGAGGACCATCTATATTTATTATGGAGGTTTTACCAATCTATATTATATATGATCAAAGTCTTATAATTTTATTATGTGTTCATTTTTGGTGATCATATATATATAATGATGGTTGGGCTATTTGTGCTATAGTAGAAGGGTGTTATGATGGATGTTGTCACTTAAGGTGGACCTATAAATCATGTGTAATGGTTATATGTATTATTAAAGTGTTATTATGTTCTAATTTTCTTAGATAAGTGTCAAAGAGGTGAATGGGTCTCCATAAGACCTAAAAAGACACTTAGGCCTATTTGAAATAGGGTACTACTTTAAGGTGACCCAAGTAGATTCCTTAAGAGTGAAGGCATGTGTTATGACCAAAAAGGAAGGTTATGAACATGATGTTCATAAAGAATATATAAAATATGAAACTAAATATGATGGTTTTAAGATGTGTGGAATATGTGTTAAGAGACTAGTAGAGACATGGGTGAGTAGAGCATGTGTTGATTGTGCTGAAGATAGAGAAAAGAGGTAGGTTAGAGTGAGGACTATGTGTATGACCTTTTGGTTGTGTCTCTATTATGATTACATATCTATTGTATCTTTGTGTTTAAGGATGAGTGAAGAATATTAGGGTGATCTAAAAGGGTACTTTAGATGCATTACTTATGTAAGCAAGATTGAGAAATCATGAAGGGTGGAAGAGAGGTGTTATACATTGTGTCTCCATTAGATTGAAGTAAAATAAAAAAATTGGAGCTATTGATTTCATAGGCATTGTGTGGGTGCTAAACATCTAGATCAAGTGGGTATTTGTTCATAATTATGGGTAGGTGTTCCTTGTGAAGTGGGTGCTTCACTAAAAGGGTCTCTTGTTTGTGATCATATTATAAGACAAGTAGTCCATGTCTTTGCAAGTTTGATAGTGAGTTATATTCCCCATGAGGGTTTACCAAAGGAATCATGTGTTATGTGTTTGATCTTGTGTATGATTTCAATATATGATCTCTCTTGTTTATGTTTCTTGATCAAGTTTATATATGTTGTTTAATTAAGAGTTTGAAAGGATCTAAATTAAAGATTTAAATATTTGAGATCACTAATTCACCCCCCACCCCTCTCTATGATTATACCTCCAATAATTGGTATTAGATTTTTAACCTTAATTGTCAATTTAACCACTTGAAGGTGATCTAAGGTACAATATGACAAGTCAATAAATTCAATTTTTCTATACAAAGTAATCACTAATGTTCAATGGGTCCAATTATATTTTTTGGAGTGCAAGGATGAAGACCTATATCATGTCAATAGGTTTTGACATTTGAAAATCTGTTATGGATGGATATTTAGTCACCCCAACCCTTCCAACTAGTGCAGATGATAAGAAGTTATGTGAGAACAATTCCAATGCAATGAATGCCATCACCTATGGACTTTCATAGACCAATTACACCAAGGTAAATTTGTTATAAATTTTCCAAAGAGATATGGGATAAATTTAAGAATATCTATGAATGGGATTCAAAGGTAAATTTGGCCAATTAGTAGACCCATAGAAGATAATTTGAGAGTCTCATAATGAAGGAAGAAGATTTTGTGTCATTCTTTTTGCAAAGAGTCGATGAGATTGTGAACATTATTAGAGGTCTTCGAGAGAAGCTTAAAGAAGATACTATAGTACAAAAGGTATTAAGGTCTCTCTCCCTCAAGTTTAATTCTAAAGTGTCTATTGTAGAAGAAAGTCATGATCTTACTCAAATGAAGATGGATTAATTACATAGCATCCTTACTGCTTATGAGATGAGAATCAACGATGACAAATTACCAAGTAAGGAAGTAGCATTCAATATATAAATGAAGCTAAATAAGAAGAAAACTTAAGGTATGGAAGTAAAGTATGATGATTTATATGATGATGAAATAATAACTTTGTTTATAATAAAATTGAAAATAGGCTCAGGGAAGTATAAGGGTAAACTACCCTTCAAATGTTTCAATTGTGGAGTAGGATACTTTGATAACAAGCATCCTCATAAGCATAAGAAGAATGATGATGAAGATAATGGTAAAATACAAGATGAAGGAAAAAGATGTTTAGGTCTAATAAGGGGAAGAAAGGATTTAAAAAGTATGATAGCAATAAAAAATCCTTAAATAATAAGAAAAGTCTCTACATCAATAAAGATTGTAGCTCATCAAATGAGAGTGAAGAATGTGATTATGAGTTTGAAAATGAAGATGATGATCCTATTGAAGATGAAGTTATTATCATGGAAAGATAAGGAAGTTTCTCATATCAGGAAGAGTATACTTGGAGAGATATAGATGTTGAAGAAAATAGGGAGGACTGTGAGACTAAGTTAATGAATGCACTTGAAGATCTAAAGATTGAGATAAAGAAGACCAAGAAGATGAAGTCTCAAATCAAGGACTATGAAGATTAATTTAGTGTATTTGAGGCAAGAATGAATGAATACACCAAGGAGCATGATGATATAGTCAAGCATCTCAATTGTCAATTAGAAATTCTATCCACAAGCCTGAAAGCTAAACAAGATGAGTGCTCAAGGTATGAGATTCAAAATGAGTCATTGAAAGATGAGTTAAAAATACATATAGTAAAATGAAGTCATATGTGATGTTTGAAAAGAGCTCAAGTGATTTAGACAACATTTTGAATATTTAAAAGCATGATTGAGATAAAAATGGACTTAGTTACAAAAAAGAACAAGAGAATGTAACTCAAAAAAAGTTAAAGACCTATGTGAACAAGGACAATCAGACCTTGAAGATCAATCATCAATCAAGGAATGAAGGTGTTGGTAGAATGAGTAAAAATAAGATTAGTCAACCAATTTCCATGAGGTATGAAAATTTTAATGGTTTTTTCTATACTTGTAATCAATTTGGTTATAGGGCTAAAGAGTGTATAAGCCCTATTGAGAATTAATGGAATTATCAATCAACTAACATAAGCAAGTTTAAATGTTTCAATTGTCATGATGTGGGACAATTTGTAAAATATTATCCAAATAAGGTAAGGTAATTTGAGTTTACCTCAAGAAGAATGGTTTGCTAAAACTATAAGAATGTTGGTCATATTACTAGGTTCTAAAAGCAAAGGCCATCGAGTCAAAATAAGTTCAATCAGACTCCTAGAATGTAAGAAAGAAGAAAATTTAACTTATGGAAACCAAATATGAAAAGTATGAGTCATAATGAGTCTATAGGTTCAATTGGTATATTTTATAAAGTGGAGAATGCTACAAAGGTTGAAGAGAATTAGGAGATCCCACTATTTGCTCCTATTGAGAATGAAGAGACCAAACTAAAGGAGAAGACTAAGGTGCTAGTTGAGACTAGTTCTAATGTGTGTATCGATACAATTGAACATCTTATTATTTTTGAGAATTTTTTATACAAATAAAATTAGTTGTCAATATCTAGTGATGAGGTTCTTTCTCTAGTTGATAAGGTATGTCATGAACACTTGTCTCTATGTATTGTCAAATCAAGCTTGAAAGAGAAAGATAATATTGTACTAGATGAGCATGTTATTTATATTAAGATGAATATGAAAAATAAGGAATATCAGTATCAGATGACCAAAGGAGGAGAATAAATATGAGGAATTATGGGCAACTCCTGGTTTCACATTATTCTAAGATATTATGAGTTAGGGTGTCTCTATCTAGGCTTTAAGCAGACACTTGACAAGCAAGAAGAAGCATGGTGGATGCTATTTGAGATTTAGGTGATGTTTAAAGACAATAATATCATTTTAAGATATGTTTGGCTAAGGGGGAGTAATGATTCTTATAAATATGCTCCAATATGTTGGGATGGAATGAAGCTATGTGTGCAAGGTCTACAGGTTGGGTATGGAGATATCTAGGTGTCATTACAAGTTGTCAAGGTGTTTTAATAGAATAGAAAGGTATGGTGAATTTATTCAAATGTGTTCTAGGTGATTTCAATATTTGAAAATATTTTGTGTGCAATTGGAGAATTTTTATTTGCTCTCAAGTTTCCTAGTTTGTGCTTAAGGGTATGTAGGTCAAAAATCATGGTATAGAAAGTATGGGCTCCCAAAATATTTTGAGATCAAAATTTGGTCTATAATTTTGTATTGATGACCTCCAAGAATGAAAAAAAATATAGAGTTGGGATTTGAACATAAGATGGTGCATTGACCAAGTTTCTCTTATAAACGTAGTATTTTAGTCTTTATTGGAAAAGTGGTTTTCATAATGAATTAAGGTATGATTTTTCTTAATAAATTGAAATGGAAAAAGGGGTGCTCAAAACATCTTTCAAAAAATTTTGAAATTGCATGGTTGGTTCCATAAAGGAGGATTTGTGTAAGTAGAGGGTTAATTGGCTAGTAGGTTTGTGAAGCAAGTATGTTTTAGAGGAAGAGATGAGTGTTCATTTTTGACATGTTTGAGAGGTAATATGATTGTACTCCATATATGAAATTTTAAGCAATGAAAGTTCATACATAAACATTTATGGGTTATACAAGGTTCAGGTAGGGCTATAAGGCCTCTAAGCAAGGATAATATGAAGCAATGAAATTTTTGGTCATTTTATCCAAAATACCAAGATGATTTGAAGATTCTCAAGGGGTGCCTAAAGTAATATGACCTAAGGGGAGTCCCTCTCAGTGTGCTCAAGGTAAGTTCAAGTATTTTTTGATGTTTTAGTGTGTTTTGTCTTCATATGAGCATAGTATGATCAAAGAAGAGTGTATTCATGGAGCATGTTTAAGAAGTTCAAGGTAAGAAGTGGTATGCATAGTGTTAGGGGGATTTTTAATCATCTCTCAGAGGTGGTCCTTTCCTATTTTTGGTCTTGAAATCCTTTTTAGGTCCTTAGTATTAGAATATAGACCTTTTGTCATTAATGTCAAAGGGGGAGAAAGATCAAAATGAAGTTTGATGAGGATGTTTAAATATTAAGAAGACATTCTAAGGGTGTTTTAAAATTAATGACAAAGGGGGAGGTTGTTGATCATGGTCATTAATGTCTTAGATTTCCATTAATGTTAAAGAGAGCATGTGGTACTAATGCATTAATGACAAAGTAATCAGATGGATAGCTTGGAGAGATATGACACTTGTGTAGGTCTAGAAGGACAAAGAAGAGGTTATGAGGCATTCATAGATATCTTGAAAAATCTCTAGTTTGTTTTATGAGTATTTGGAAAGAACATGCATATTCTAGCTTGAGAGAAGATAGGCCATCATTGTACATCATGCAGATATGTATGAACTAGAAATTTTGTGCATCTAATTAATGTATGAAGAAAGTCAATAATGGTCAAAATTTTACATGGAGATTTTGTTTATAATTTCAAGAAGATACCCTAAAAATTAAGAGACTTGAAGTGATTTATAGCTCAAGTGATAAAGATTCAAAGTTACTTTAGTAGACTATGATGGGCCAAAGGCCATAAAGTTTAATCACATTAAAGTCTAAGGTCATTGGTCTAGAAGATCCAATGGTGTGAGCTTAATAATATATATTGAGATCAATGGTGCATATGAAATCAACATGTCAAAGTTTTCATGTGATGGTGACAAGTGTCACAATCTCACTAATATGCATTATTCATACTTATTCATACTTAGTGTCATGTGGAAGTTCATACTTATAAAGATCAATTGTACAAGACAAGTCAAAGAGTTAACATAGCACATGGGACTGCCAAGTGGTACAAGTGCATGGATTGATAGCAAAGTGTTTAGAAGGCATGTGAGGGTGCCAAGTGTTGTAATCATAGGAGTTCTAATCAAGATCTAATAGTGAGCATTGCAAGGTAAAGACCTAGCTTATTCAAGGAGATCAATGGTGCATATTTTGTCAATATTTCAAGGGTACATGAGATGAGATCAACATGTTCTAAGTTTAGAAATTACTCAGTGACCATTGGATTTCCAAGATTTGAATTTGTGAGGGAAGATTAGTAGATAGTTTGTATGCTATGACTTTTGATATACATAGAATTGGACCATAGTTTAAAAAGTAAAGTTATAGAAGACTTCAAGGCACATCCATAAATATGTATTAAGAGTTTTGAATGTTTGTATAATTAAATTTATTGAGATCCAAAGTTGACTATGTATGTGTTCATGCTCTGCAAGTAACCCAAGAAGGGTAATTGAGTTGTTCTTGATGGTATTTCAATATTTTAAGATGAACTAAGTGTTAGGGAATATTGTATACTTGATGAGGACTATCTATGTGTATTATGGAGGTTTGACTAATCTATATTCTATATGATCAAAGGCTTAAAATTTGATTGTGTTTTTTATTGGTGATCTTATGTATAGAATGATGTTTGGGTGAATTATGTTGTAGCAAAAGGGTGTTGTGATCGATGTTGTCACTTAAGGTGGACCTATAAATTGTGTGGCATGAGTATATGTATTTTTAAAGTGTTCTTGTGTTCTAAGTTTTCTTTGATAAGTGTCAAATATGTGAATGGGTCTCTATAGGACCTAAAAGGACACTTAGGCCTATTTGAAAGAGGGTACTACTTAAAGGTCACCCATGTATATGCCTTAAGAGTGAAGGCATATGTTGTGACCAAAAAGGAAGGTTTTAAACATGATATTCATGAAGACTCTATAAAAGGTGAAACCAAATATTATGGTTTAAAAACATGTATAATATGTGTTGAGAGACTAGTAGAGACATGTGTAAGCAAAACATGTGTTGAGAGTGCAGAAGTTAGAGAAAAGAGGTAGGTCAGAGTTAGGACTATGTGTATGAACTTTTGGTCATATATTTATTGTGATTATAAAGTTGTTATAGGTTTATGGTTGAGGATGAGTAAATAAGCTTAGGGTGATCCAAAAGGGTGTTTTAGATGCATTGCTTGTGTGAGAAAGGTTGAGAAAGTGTGTAGTCTCCATCATATTGAAGTGCAATCAAAGTTATGGAGCTATTGATTTCATAGGTGTTGTGTGGTTCATCAACATCTAGAGTAAGTGGGTTCTTTTTCTTACTTAGGGGTGGGTGATCCTTGTGAAGTGGGTGATTCACTAAAAGGGTCTCTTGTTTGTGATCATATTATATGACAAGTAGTTCATGTGTTTGTAGGCTTGAGAGTGGGTTTTATTCCCCATGAGGGTTTATCGTAGGAATCATGTGTTATGTGTTTGATCTTGTTTATGTTTTGAATGTATGATCTCTCTTGTTTATGTTTCTTGACCAATTTGATATATGTTGTTTGAATAATATTTTTAAATAATCTAAATTAAAGATTGAAATATATGGCATCACTGATTCACCCCCCTCTCAAAAATTGTACCTCCAATAGACACCACTTGATCTCATTTCATAATTCCTTTTTTAATATTATAAGTTGGTATCTAGACACTATTGTGTATATTGTCAACCATTTATTCTACCTAAGCCTTATTCAAATGATAGTTACCATCATGTATGCATTATTCACCCATTGATTATATTAGATCTCATGGTCCATGTTGTTATCACTCAAAAATTTAAGGTTTATCAACCTAATCCCCCATAAGTTAATATATAATAGGTGTTTCCTAAGCCTAAGATTGTGATAAAACCTAAAAGAT
This sequence comes from Torreya grandis, assembly GCA_037957365.1. Classification (NCBI taxonomy): domain Eukaryota; kingdom Viridiplantae; phylum Streptophyta; class Pinopsida; order Cupressales; family Taxaceae; genus Torreya; species Torreya grandis. The sequence goes on from JARHVA010010817.1 coordinate 33,766, forward strand.
ATGAGCTTGCTGACCAATTGATAAACACACATGCTAAAATTTCAATCCTTGACCTCCTAAAGCAATATGTTATTTAATAAGATATCCTATATGAGGCATTTTGTGAAACCCATGTTTCAAGTGATACTAAACCTACTTATTTTGTGAATATTGTGAAAGATTTAAATAAAAATACAAAGATAATTACCTTTTATCCAATATATTTACCATCCAAACATATCATTGATCAATATTTGTCTTTGTTCATACTAGTTACCATGCAAAATAAGGAGATCAGAAGGGTGTTGTTGATAATGTATCAGGCCTAAATATGTGGATCATTAATTTCATAACCACCATGAGTATTAGTACAATCTTCTTCAAAAAATGGTTATGCATATAAGAGGGTTTGATAATTCACATAGCCCTCTAGTTAGTCAAATCATATTGGATGTGACATTGTGAACAAAAATAGTTTCAATTACTTTTTAGATAATGTCTCGATCAATACATTATAATTTAATTTTGGGTAGACCTTGGATATATTTAATAGAATTCATCCCATCTACACTTCACTGATGTGTAAAATTCAAACATGATAGGACTTTATTAACCATGCTAGCTAATGATGAACCCTTCAAATTTTTCAAAATGATACTTTCTAAAACTAAAGGCATTCCTACAGTGGTACCACCTAAACAATGCATCCCCCTTAAAAATATACACACATATGAAATAAGTTATTAAATTATAATGGATCTTTCATATCCATATGTAAATAAGGCACTCAATACTGAGGTACACATATGTGCACATCATTTTCAAGAACCATTACTAAAAGAGAGTATAAAACCACAAGATCCCACAACATTTGAGATAACTTTTTTAGTAAATATTGAGATGAAACATGGCCATGTTTCATAGTAATGATGATACCACTCATGATATTATTGAATGAGAAAATGCAAAAACTAAAACTTAATCCACTTAATCTCATTTTGAATAACATATTCGAACCTATAGGTCTTAATACATATAAGTTAAATTCACTTTTTGAAGATATAATGTTGAATCCAAATAAGGGAAAAATAAAAATAGTAGATGAGCATGTAAATTCTTATTAATCAATACATACCTCTTGGTTAAAAATATTGAGTTAACATTGCAAGGGTCAAACACAAGTACATCATGTGAACAATGTGCAGTATTCACAAAATTGTTCACAATAGAATTTATAGATCACCACATAATAGGATAATATAGATACCATATTATCTATGTTACTTATACTTATAATGATTTATTTACCTTCTACCAAACACATATCAAACATTATACTTCTAATTATAGAGGAGTACCGTATTTTTTGTATCATCAGATCATTGGCCATAATACCAATCAATGTGAGGCATTGAGGAATCTAATTCATAAATGTAATAAAAAGGGATGCATATAAATTATGTCTTAAATAAATAAAAGGAAAAATTATTTCTATATTTTAGAATAGAACTATATGCACGTAAAAATTACATAGTCTTACATTTTAGATACAAATCTGATAATGATGCAATGACGTTTTATTTTGTGCTCCATAGGAAACTCTCTATCTGTAACCCACCTCTATGCTTCCACATTACTCTTTTGACACCTTATGACCCCCTTGATCATGACCTTCCTAGTCATTTACTTATTGTTTTAAACACTAACCATGAGTATCAAAATCGTCGCCTAAGGTGACAGAACTACCCCAACCAGTTATAAAACACCCCTTAGTTTCCACAACCTTTGTAATTGTTATGAAAAATAAGAGGTAGTTTTACCATAAAAAGGTGCTTATGCATTAAATTAGGGTCAATTTAGTTATATTATATCATAGTGGAAATGCCTTCCAAAATTAATTCTTGTAACTCCTATTTTCATGCATTTTTCACAATTAGCTTTGCATTTTTTTTAACACTTGTATTCGCTTCTATTCATGCCTATCTCACTCACTCTTCTAACTTATCCTTATTCAATTCATTTCAAGATTAACTCACTATCACACTTAGTTAAACTCTCCCATGAAAACTCCTTTCTCTTCCTATAAGAAGGCCAATTTTGGCCTAATTTCATATTAAAAAATTACCATTAGAGATTGTTATCGAGAATATTTTGTATTCATATCCTTGACATAATTTATAGGAGATTCATACCTTAGTATTTTTGAGTCGACTTCATAGTTTCAAATGAAGAAGTGTCATTGTTGAAAGCAACATAGACCTTACAAGCCAAGATATTAGACAACGCCAATTCACCTAATCTTATTTTTGTGAATTATGTATTCTCCCCTTTTATATATTGTTCCAAATTTTGTGCATCCTTAAACTAGATATTTTTCCTAAATTTACATAATAATATACAAAGATAGCATGTTGAGGACTATTTTATCAACACATTTCTTGCACTCAAGCTAATTTATTCTAGAATCACGTTGGAGCTATTTTGATTTACATAATTTTTTATTTGTTAGATTAGATTTAATATAGCTTGTTATTGTGATTAAATTAGTTTTATATTTAAAATAGAAAAGAATCAAATTTAATATGGAAATAAATCTACTTCTTTCATTTGTCTTTGCTACCAAAAACATAATTAGTTTTGATTTATGCTTGCATTCAATAGATTAGTTTCCTTTCAACTTAACAATATCTCTCATAAACCATTAAAAAAAGAGATATTCTTAAAACCTTAATTCATTTCTATCCAAGACAAGTTTTATTTATTAAATATATAGATAAACTTCTTGTACTTAAAACAATCACTTGGGTAAACACAAAAACATAGGAACCTATAGGCAAATGTAGGAAGGTTATGGATTACTAATTTTATTTATTTTAAAGGGTTAAAAATCATTTTCATTTCTATATTTAAAAAAAATAGCAACTTATATCCTTTTTTTCATCCTATGAATTCATTAGAGAAAAATATTATTTGCAACAAGTTAGAAAAGTTGAGAAGGTAGTTTGCTTACAAGGAAGGTTAATAGAAAGAGTTTCAATGTTGTTATTTTAGATTAGATCCATTATCATATTTCTTGTGCACAATATATTTAATTGATGAATAAAGTATGTGTCACATAAACCAATAAAAAATAAATAAAAACATTGCATCTATTTTAAATGCAAATAGATCTAGGAAAAATTAACATCTTGCATGGTAGAATAAGTTTCTTCTCTCTCTCTCTCTTTCTCTCTCATTGTATGCATTCCAAATATTGAAAAGGATAAGAAAAAGAGTTTTGATTTTATTTTATTTTAGTTTTTTTATTCTTTACTTTTAACAGTATGTTTTCAACAAGTATTCAATGGTTAAAAACCTAGAAAAACACAAAAATAATCAACAACATGAGCTTTACCATTCGTGTAAACAACTATATCACATTAAAAGTATTTCACATACATGTAAGTAAACATATCTTACATAAGCCTTACCATTCATGCAAGAAACCACATCACATCAAAATCCTTTCCCATCCATACAATCAAACATATCCTACATAAGCCTTGCCATTCATGCAAACATTACATATCAAATATTTTATTCAACATTCCAATAAGCATATCTCACAATCCATTGACTAATCAAGCTCATACACTTTTCCCTAGATTCTACCTAGTATATTTTGGATGAACCTTCTTAAGACACCAAATATTGTCTAACACAACCTATTCCCTAAAGTTAGAGTACATCATTACAACATTATAATGCAATCTGACATTAGTATTGAGTTGAGACATAAAGTATTTTGATCCACTCCTTACACACCTCATCATAGAGACCTTAACTACTTTAGAAGAACAAGAGTGCATCCCTAATCCAGCTATCATTATTCTCCTATAAAACAAGAGATGCTAATACAATGTTATCACATCTTATTCACCCATCCATCCCATTATTCTTCTTCTCTTGTATAGCCTCATCTTATAGCATTCACATCTAGTAGATGACATTGGCTATGAAAAGTTAACTTGATAGATTAAATCTTCTCCTACAAGTTATTAAACCCAATCTCGCTCATTTCCCTTAGCCTATAACTGACCAAGAACTCCACCTTATTTTAATAGTAGAGACTAAAGGGCCTTATATCTTTATCTTCACACAACTCGATGTTCTCAATGAGTATCAAGAATTTATTGATTTATTTTGGTTCCATCACAAGAACCCATTGCCACCACTTATCCCAAATCCCATTCCAATCAATAACCAACCAAAAATGTATCCCTTCCATTACATCATCTATCTTGACCAAACCTTAAGGAGTTGAGTGCAAATATTAGCATATGATCATTTGTGTGATTTTTTAATTAAATTACTTAGATGATTTGTAAAAATAGAATTATATATCATAGAATTAAGATCATAATAAGTAGATCCAGATCAACAATTGGTAAAAGAGTAGAATATTTAAATATTATGAATGAGCCACTTCGAAAGGGAAACCTCCATAATAATGAAATAAGAACAAAATTCACAATATCCTCCTAAAAGACTAATCACTACCTCTTATATATACTTTAATTAGCCATGGTTATTCCATAGGATGACCATACTAATAACATTGAGAAATGTAACAAGTTAATATGAAGTTGTATAAGCCACAAGTTAGCCACACATATCCCTAGACAAACTATAGGTTAAGGTCATATCATGTCCCTCCCATTAAAAACAACATTTTCCTCAATATTAAATCAAACTAGGATGTTGTTTTAGGAACACGTCATCCTCCCATGTTGCATCTTTAGAATGTAGGTTCTTCCATTTGATCAAATATTGCTTAATGGATCTGGTACACAATTATTTAGTGCACATGTGAAGGATCTCTTCAGGATCTATAATGACTTGTCCTTATTCATCCAATTCAAGTAACTTAGTTTGAGTGGAAAATAATTTTCCAATTATTTTATTTAGGTGAGATACATGGAATACTAGATGTATGTGAGTGGATGGGGGTAATTTTAGCTTGTAAGCCACAATACCAATTTTCTACAAGATATGGTAAGAGCCATAATACATAGGTGACAGTTTTTTATCATTTTTTTCTTAATTTAGAGACATCTACTTATATGGATGTAAATGCACAAAGACATGATCACCTATGTAAAAATTCCACTCACTATGGTGTTGATCTTCTTTCTTCTTCAATCAATTTTATGTCATTGCTAAATTCTCTCACAAACTAAATAACACCTCCTATTAATGGTGAATGTGTTCTATAACAAATCAAACCTTAGGATGCATTTTCCAAGTTAAAGTGATGGATGGGGGGTGATACCCATAAAATTAAACCAAAAGAGACATCTTAGAATAAGTGTGAAAAGAAGTGTCATGCCACCATTCAACAAGTGGCAACCAATAGACCCATTTGTTCTATTTGTTAGAAATAAAAAAAATGAAGATACCCTTTGAGACATTTTTTAACTAACTATATTTCTCCATCAAATTGAGTATAATAGGATTATATAGGAGCCAACTGGGTGACCAAACATGTAAATAATTTAATCCAAAAATTACTAGTAAACATGAGATCTTAGTTACTTACAATGATCTTTAGAGTACCATGTAATTTTTAAACTGTATTAAGAAAATTAAAATCTATCGTAGTGGAAAAAATGGATATGATAAGGAAAAAAATGAGCATACTTAGTGATTATATCCATAACTACCATGATAACATTTTTACCTTCATACCATGGTAGCCCCATAATAAAGTCCATATAAACCTCTTCCCAATGCTAGCTAAGGATGGATAAATGCTGCAAATGACCTAGAGTCTTAATAGTTTCACCATTATTTTGTTGATATACCATGAATATATCCAAGTGTTTCTATATATCCCCCTTGGGTCCTTCTCAAAATAAATTTTTCTTTATCCTATGATATGTTTTTAAAAATTAGAGTGACATCCTAGTGGAGAGGCATGAAGTTCCTAAAGAATTTTATGTTTGAGGAGAGAATTCTTATAGAGGTATAATCTATGTTTATACCATAATGTGTTCCCTTTACATTAAAATTTTTCATATTCACTAGAAATTTGCTAAATATTTTGAATCAAATCCTTGGTAGCACTTTCAGTTTCCCATTCTAATCTTGCTAAAATAATAGTTTTAAGAAATTCATCTTAATAGTGCCCAAAGTGGTGATCCTCTACACTCTTAAAATAATGTTAGTTCATATTATGAGAATAAAAAACATGTGTAAATATAAAAAATAGTATCCCATAGAAAGCTTAATTCTATGGAATTTTCCATAATAGTTGACTATACCACCATTTATAATCATGACCTAAAAATCTAGAGTTGGGTAAATGAAACAATTCAAATGAGTAGCCAACTTACTATTGATGAAGTTATGTGTAATTCCAAAGTCAATTAGCATAGTCACCTTCTATTTCTTTAGTAAACCCACCACCTTAAGATTTTAAGGAGTACTAACTCCTAAAAGTGCATGATAGGAAATAGTAGGTTGAGAATCTTTAGATTCATTCTCAGGTTTTTTTAAACCTGCCCCTAAAGCTTCTACATCTTCTTCCTCCTCATTGGTGTCATCAATGTAAAATAACTCATTTATATCACATTGGTTTCCTTTGTTCCATTTAATATTGCATCCAAAACACAAACCTTTTACACCCTTTTACTTCACTTTTTGAGGTGTCAATCTGGTAGGCTATGTAAATGATGGTGTAAGGAAGGTGTATTCACCAACATTGGTGAAAGGTCTTCATTTGATCATCTCTTTTTACTCAACCATATGTACCTTTAGTAAAGCCTTAGATAGAGTAATGGGATGAAACATGTGAACCTCCAATTGGAATTTATATATGAGGCCACCCAAAAATAGGTCAGTCAAATTTTCTTTATTGATGTCTGTCACACATCAGGAGAGATTCTAAAATTGATGAATGTATTCCTTGACAGTCTTGATTTGGTGAAATTTGGCTAGCTGACTGAATTAGTTTTTATAGACATTGTTGTAACTCCTCAAAAAATATTAACTAAGAAACTAGGACACCCTCCTTTTTCTTTTGATCACATAACCAACAATACCAAATGAATGGCTCAGGGTCCAAATATAAAGAGGCTATAACCACTTTTTAAGAACATGGAGTTTAATTTAGATCAAATAAATTTTTAATTTTAGTGAGCCTAATGAGTGGACCATTACCATAAAACTTGCACAGTTCTACTTTTGACAACATTAGCTTAGGGCTTGGATTGGTGTTGGTATTATTTGGAGGAGGAGAACCAAATTGAAGTGGTGGAGGGTTATTTTATAGTGGCTAAGCTGACAAATTGTCTAATTTCTAAGATATTTGTTGTAATTGATCCATCACACTATCTAGGTCCCCTCTTATCCCTGTAATGTCCCCTTGAACCATATCAAAATCATATTTTTTCACCATGCAATACAACTATTGACCAAATTTGACTTTTAGGTCAAATTGGGGTATCCCTAGGTAAAAACGTGGTTTTTATATGTTTTAGGAATCTCATTCATATGTCACAATGTGTTTTATAGGTAAATTAATGTCATTTAATGTTATATTATCTTTGGTCCTTAGTCATTTTAGTCCTTTATGTCATTTTGGGTCATTTTGAGGTCAAAAAGGTGCATTTAATGAGTTATATAGATTTCTTGGGAATTATGAAGGTTATAAAATATTATGTCACATCCCATGTGTCCAAATAGGTCATAATAAATTGACATAACTAAAATATGTTAGGTTCTTCAGAAGAAAGGGTAGGTTTCATAAGGAAAAAGGAGAGTTTGGCACTTGTACAACACATGGGGAAGTGTGCCACATGGGAGGTGGACATATAATGTCTCTTAAAATTAATAAAGCTTAGTTACACATTTTTTTGGCTATGGAAGTGACATATTTGGCCCAAAGCCATTCTACTCCTTTTTCACCTTTCTTGACAAGCAAAATCAATCTTTAGGTTTGTACTTGGTATTGCCAAAAGAGGAGGTTTAAGATAAAACTCCTTAGGAAGGTTAAATTAAACTCAAATACCTTCATTTCCATATAAATATTTTTAATAATGGTGTCATGTGCTTCATGAACCATCCTCATGAATCTGATTGTGCTTTTTTGCTAGTTGTTTCATGCACCCTATAGGTTTTGCCTTGGTTTGAGAAATTTCATATTAAATAGTTATTTAGTTTGATTCCAGATGATGTTTAATTATCTATATAATTTTCCACAATATTTTTTTCATGTTTCAAGTTGATTTTATGATTAAATCATCTCATGTTGTAAGATTAGTCTCATTTGGATGATAGGCAAGTTTCCACTATCTACAAAATTTCTCAAGCTTTGGGAATGGTTATAGAGGGTTTATATGAGTTTACCACCATGTATTTCATGTCTTATTTGTCACATTACCTTTTAAATCAGTTCTTCAAAGCAATTCTCATGAGTGCAGTCATATGCAACATTTTCAGTTAGGTAGCCATGAACATGTTCATCTACAAGTGCTTATAGTATAATCTCATGTTGAATGGGAGGTGTTGACATGTGTTTTAGGTTTTTTAGAATTTTAAATATGTGTTTATAATTATTTAGACAATTTTTCAATTCATAAAGGATCAAAGGCAATGTATAATGCTTACAATTCTCTTTATTGCCTATACAGTGAGAACACATCTACAGGTGACTTGGTAGAGAATTATAAGAGCCATTTTTAGGTGTTAAATCATATAATGGAACCCATTTTAAATTTATAACATGATAAAATTATCTTAAAAAACATATTTAGATGGTTGGACTCTAAACAAGATTGCGAATCACCTCCCAAGATAGTGACTATAGATTTTGGGATCAAATCCCAAAAAAAGTAAAATAGAGGTCCAAGGGTATTTTGGAGGGATCTTATAACAAGGTTGAAATAATTATTAAGGCATCCTAATGACTTATTTTTTATCCTTGTCATAGGAAAAGACCCTTGCAAATTTGGAAGGACAAAGGGTTAGTGTAAGATGGTCATTGGGGTCCTCAAATTTGCTATTAAAACACTAATTTATTTCAATATCATCTATAGACCTGAGTCCAAAAAGGACCTTTCTCCACCCAAGTTGAAAATTAGGTATATTCCCCATATGTAAGTGGTTTCAAATGGTTTAAGTTTAATCCATGAACTAAAATATCATTATAGGTAATGACACATTCTATTTTAGTTCCCCAAACACGCCTTTAGTCCATACATAGGCCTGAAAAGATGCACCTATAGCCAACATGGAGTTCAAGTTTGAAAAGAGTTTCCTTTCTTGCATACATGAGTGTTAGGTTATGTTAAAGGTTTGAAAGGATGATTGGAATATTTATCAAGGTTTAAATTATATTAATTATCAAAATTGATGATCTTTCAAACCCATACCAACCTACAGGTGTCCACATTTTGAGCATTCACTTACAACAAATCCTAGTTTTTAGCCCATCCATGAAGTGAAGTTCAGGCATGGTAACATCATCTTAATAGTTGAAAGGAGAAATATAAATTAATTAAAATATTCATAGGAGGAATTTTAATTCAAATTCAATATCAAAACACAAATCTACATCTATAGGTGAAACCCCCCTATTCTGCAAGTGACACATAGTCAACTACTTATGGCTATTTTTGAAGATTTTTCAAACCTAAGGTGAGAGTTGGTTAAGATTATACATGAATTTAATTTTTTAAGGATCTAATAAATCTTATGAATTTAATTTAAGGCCTAAATCATGCAAGTAACCCCAAAATTCCACCTCTCCAAAGCAAAGATACAGTCAGTTGTGACACTAAGCAAACAATGAGTAAAGTATGGTGTCAAAATGATGTTTGAGCCTATAAAGGGTAAACATAGGTATTTATAAGATGATAAATTACCATTAAAAGTTAAATTATGTTTTATTTATTATCTTAAATGCCTATAATTCATACAATTATACCCCATGACACTAACAAACTCTGACACAATCAGCTGAAGGTGACTAGGATAGATAGTGAGTAGGTTTCTTGATGTGGAACTGCATAAGGATGACATGAAAAGTATACAACAATTTAAGATGATATAAATATATCATAATTTTTATAGAAACATTTATTTCAAGATAAAACTACATAAGGAAACCTACAAGTAGGAGTCTTTAAGATAGAACACAGTAAAAAAAAGACACTTAGTCCTGACTAGACAGTTGTCTGGGGAAGTAAAATAGAAGGTTGGAGTAGTAAATAGAGGATGTGACACATAAATAAGTACCATGAAAGTATATATAGTATTATAAACATGGGATATAATCAGATAAATATATTTCATCACACAAAACACAATCCACATGAGCAAAACCCTACATACAACCCTTTCCCTAGGAACTTGTTTTGGTTTTACAAGTTTGAGGGGTCAAATGATATGACCTAGGCATGAATTATGGTTTGGGAGGTAATAAAAACTTGTAAAGATCACTCAAATTCTAATTTTTCTTTATATAATGAGGGAATTACCCCCTATTTTGTTTCAAACAGGGGGTACTTCCCATCATGTGCAACTGACAAGTTTTGGAGGAAAGTAAGTGATATGGTGAACCAAAAGCTAAGGAGACTATTTTAAAAAGTATTAAAATATTAAATAAATCAAATAAAATATGTGATATTAATCATATAGGAATTAAACTAAACTAAGAGGTCTAAAGTGCTAAAGTTGCAGTTAGACCTAGTAGGCATGGTTATGCCTAGAAACCAAACAAGAGGTCACTTTTGCTTTTAGACCTACATGGGCTTTCCAAATAATGGGATCCTATTTTTAGGGTCATATAATATATGTATAGGCTTATATAATAAAATTAAATCAAACATGAAGGTCTCAAACACCACAATTTGGAGACAGGCTACAAGAACAACATTAGGCCTAATGTCTAAATGGGGGCCTTCCACACTTATAGCATTAAATATGATCTCTAACCTATTTTAACATGTTAATAAGGTCACTAAAAGTATTTTTAAACATAAAAATTATATGTTAATCCATTAAAAATCATTTTTATCACAAAACCCATTGAAACCTACAAGAAAGTGAAGGAGAAGTTTGATAAGGTGATTTCAAGTATTCATATCTCTCTTGGTGATTTGCATGGAGACTAGAGGATTTTAAGGATGTTGATGAAGGTCTTGAAATATGAATTTGTGGAATTTTTTTTCAATTTGGGTGTCATATATGTATGAATGAACCTTAAGAGTGGAAACAAACTAAAACCCTTGCAAACCCTTTACAGTGACCAGTTTATGGAAATGGAGTTAGAAAGCTACTCTAATGGAATAATTTATTCAAGAGGATGATTGGAAATTATAGAGGACTCTTTTAGGATCCATACCATACTTTTGAGTTATATATAACTATACATATGGGGTGAAAAACAAGTTTTTTTTGATAGTTTTGTGCATTATGCCAGTTACAAGAGGAGTTTGAAGATGAAATCAAGTTTTGAGGGAAGCTTAGGACTTGTACTAACTACTTATGGTCATTTCATTCCAATAAAAAAAATCCTAAGTGTCCAAAAAATATATCTCATCAATTCCAATCAAAATTAGTATATTAAGGTCTTGAACTATGAATTTGTGGAATTTGTTTGTAAGTTGGGCATCAGATCTTTATGAATGAACCTTAAGAGTGGAAACAAACTAAAACCCTTACAAACCCTTTCCAATGACCAGTTTGTGGAAATGGATTTTGAAAGATAATTCCAATCAAAATTATGATATTAAGGTATTAAACTATGAATTTTTGGAATTTGTCTGTAAGTTGGGCATCAGATCTTTATGAATGAAACTTAAGAGTGGAAACAAACTAAAACCCTTACAAACCCTTTCCAATGACTAGTTTGTGGAAATGGAGTTAGAAAGATACTCTAAAGGAATAGTTTGTTTCAAAATAATTATTTTACATTATAGAGGAATATTTTAGGCTCCCTCCCATATTTTTGAGTTGTACATAACTATACAAATGGGGTGAAAAATAGGCTTTTCTTGATAGTTTTGTGCATTGTGTAGGCTATAGAAGGATTCTAAAGATGAAATAAAGTTTGGATGGAATATTAAGACTTTTAATAACTCCTTATGGTTATTTATTTATAATTAAAGACTATTAAGTTTCCAAATAATAGCTCTCATCTTAGCTAGTCAAAACTGGCATATTAGAAAAGCTAGTGAGAAGGGTGGAAAACTTCAAATGAGGTGATTTTAAAGCATTCCTTATGCTTATAAGGTCATTGATGGTATTTATAAGTTTTATAAACTCCCTTCCATGGATTTTCATGGAAAATTTATGTCTTTTTGGAGTCCAAGTGTGTAGGGTGCATGAAGGAGGACATTTTTTGGACTGTAGATGATGATGGCTCCTTTCTAGATGATTCCAAATGACTAAGCCTACAACCAATGAATGAAGAGGCATTTTTGATGTCATTCACATTATTTCCAATCATAATACTTATCCGTAATCAGTTTTTGGATGTTCAAATAGGTCTAAATCATGAAGGTAGTTTTCTAAGCTAGAATGAGGAGTTTCATGCCAATTTGTAAGAGTTTGATGAGTTGGATGCACACTTGGGCTTCCTGAACTTGCATGATTCATTACATATCCTCTTATCATACACAAGTAACTTATTTTATTATCTTGACAAGTGTCCTTCTAACCCTTGGACTTCTCTCTTCTCCTCTCTCTCTATAGTTCTATAAGAACTAGCCATTTTGGTCATTATAACTTATGCTCCTCATGAGTATGGTGAATCCCTACTTATTTACATACCATTTAATCAATAATACTACTGAATTTTACCTCTTCATGTTTGTTCATAAGTGTTTTTTACTTGGATGATGAATCTTGTTTAGTGAAGACTATGGATTCTTTAGCATGGTGTCTCATTATTTCACCCTATTTGTAGTTGGAAAGCTTCTTTTTGCAAGGCATGTGAAGTGTTCTATGAAATGTCAAGGATTTAGTAACTTATTTTTTTCATTATTTCTATTCAAGGCCTCTTGTCTAGTCCTCCTATATTTTCACATTCATTCATAACCTCATAATGTAACATTGATGTGAGAAGATGTAGATTGAAGGAGTGTATGTTTAGTTTATCCCTTGATTTCATGTGTAGACAGGTTGGATGTCATAAATATATTTGGTGTATCACCTCCCTTAGGATATTTTTATTTAAGTTTTCTCTCTCCCTTTTCACCCCCAAAGTTTAGGTGTGGTAGTAATCTAAAGTGGTACATGAAGGGAGTTATCCCTATCTAGAGATTCACCTCATCCTTAGGTTACCCAAAAGCCTAGAGGTGTTTCCATTATGCAACTTGGATGAGGAAATATTTAGAATCTCCTCAAAGGGTGAAAAACCAATTGAAAAAAAACAACTTTAACTTAATTTATTGAATTTCCTCCAAAATACATATATCTGAAGTTCTAGACTCCATGTTATCCTTGTGAGTTTTTAGAGTTTCTTTTCCTTTCCTGCATCTGTGAGTGTTTAAACCAACCATGCAAAAACCTTAGGAGGGTTTCAGCCCCCAAAAAAGTGTATCGATTAAATACACCATTTTGATCATCTCACCAAGATGAATCCAACTACTACTATTATGCATAAGGTTAAAAATTTCAGCCCACAAAAGTGTACTGGTAGAATATACCATTGTGATCATCTTATAGAGACAAATCCAAAAAATGCTAATTTTCACAAGGTACAAAAAATTCTATTTTTAAATTTTTTTTTTTACCTTAGTGTTTATTTATTTATTTTTTAAAAATTGATGAACATAATTGTGCTGATGAAAAAAATCAATTCTCCATGGATTAAAAGTTAATTTTTTTGACCTGTCAGTGCTTTGAAAAAATTGTCATAGAAACTTGCCCAAATCAAATATCTAATACCACTTTTAAGTAAATTACTTAGATTATTTTCAATAATATAATTAAGAGCAAAACTAAGAGCATAATAAGTAGATCCACAACAAAAATTGGTGAAATAGTAGAATATTTGAATATTATGATTAAGCCACTTCAAAGGGCAACCTCCAAAACAATACAATAAAAATATAATTCACAATATCCTCCTAAAATTCTAACCACTAATGATATATATATATATATATATATATATATATATAAAATCTACTTATCCATGGTTATTCCATACGTCGATTGTACTAAGAACATCAAGAATGAAGGTATGTAAGCCACAAGTTGGCCACACATATCCCTAGATGCACTATAGGTTAAGGGCACAACATCATACAAATTGGTGAACCTAATGTGAAGGATGTCATCCTTTATATACCAATTTTTCTTTATCATTATCCTTTCCTTTCTCCATCCTCTCTCCTTCTATTTATTTTATGGGTATCCATATACCCATAGAATATGTTTGTATAGGATATTTCCACATCTCTTGGCCTAAAGGATTATAGGAGAAGCCAATTTATCTCTATCAAACCATTGTTGATGAGTTAGAAAAACCCAACATTTGTCATTAATGTAGTATACCAATCCTATGCATACTCCCTTCCTAACATTCAGGCAAGAAGCATGGTTATCTTTTAAGAGATAGGTAATGTATCATAAACTAAAAGTAATAATTTCAAATTCAAAACCATGACTCTTAAAAGTGGAGGCCAAATCACTCCTCACATGCCCACCAAGACGTATATTAGCTTACAAATCCTAGACATAGAAAGCATTGTTAAATATGATCATTATTTAGGAAGGATCCTTCATTTATAGGATGAGGTCAATCACATACAAGCTACTATGCATCCTCACAATATGAATTAGGATGCCTCCAACCCAGTGATGACCACCACCAATGATACTCCTAGTGATATTCCCCAAACCAAACCCCTTATATGGCCTCATCTCAAGCATATACCCTTTTTATACTAGAGGCGTAGGGACCCAATACCAACATGGGGCCAAATCATCTTATTAGCACCCTAGTGGGTCATATCCACAACCTAAAAAATAATAATAAAAAATCTAATCCAAGGGACATGACAAAACATCCTTATGCCAACTCATCCCTCATCCTTCCCCATTCCAGTGATAACTCATCCTACATCACAAAAAAAACTTACACACTCCTACCATCATAGGAAAAAATACCAAAATAGAACCATGTCTCTCATCAACCCCTTGGATACATTCTCGCCCATGGGGTCCCTAACCTTGATGTCTCAAAATATTATTCATCTTACCAACTTCCCACTCAAATTCTAGTAGGATATGTATACATGTATGCTCCACCACTACCAAATAATGTAGTGATAAATAATATATCATTCCCTATTCCTATAGGTTACATGTCTCCCACATATATTCACCCTTCATAGATGAGATCATCCCAATGCACATCTCACCAAGATACACATAAATAACCCATATATCATCACAAAAAACCCCATACACTTTTCCAAAATAAGGCACAATGCCTCCCATGTCTCATAGTGTACCCTCATACTTCCACATGTATTCAAAGTCTACTCATCTAAACAATTATTCCCTAGATTAGTCTGTGCCTCCCTATTAGTTCTCATCCACACCTCTTGATAGCTATTAAACCAATTTGTACACTATCCTACCTCCTCATACCAGAATCACCACAATGGTGACAGATATTAACAACATGGAAACCTACATAAAATACCTTAAATAACTCCTTGATGTTAACATATGGGGAGTTCTTCTCCCATATCCCCTAAAAAATATTCCCAAATTCAAAGGGGAAGGGGATCCTAATGCACATGTAAAATCCTATGGTACTGTGGTCAAGGAGTTCCTACCTTGGGATAAGATTATAAAAAAGATCTTCCCCAAGACACTCAAATGGATAACCCTTAATAGGTACTATCACCTCTATGAAGGGTCCATACACTCCTTCCACCAAATCACGGTTGAGTTTTTCAAAGATTTTAACATGAACAAACTCCTAAATATTGGCATACAAGAGTTATTACATATCAAACAAGAATACATCAAATCAACTACCCATTTTATCATAAAATAGCAATAGGTCTTGTATTATTCTACCAATGCACCTAATATGGATAAATGAGAGTTATTTGATCTCTTAATACACTCCCTTAAAAAATAAAGGAGGGAAGACATCTAGAATTTCCTGAACCAATCTTATGAGGAGGCCATCAAATGTGCACTCTGCATTGATTAAATAGTCAACACCAATGGATGATGAACTTATGGAACCAATAGGAACATCATCACTCAAAATAATGGGGGATCTCAAACTACCAAAAAAGAACCAAATAACATAAGCATCCAAGGTCCCAAGATCTTGAACCACAATAGGAATTTTACTACCGATGGTGTTACTGACCAAGCCAAGAAAAATTCCCTACAAATAATGGTCAATACTTACCTATGAATACCACCAATAATAACACCAAAAATGTAGGAGGTAGGAATTATATGACCTAGGGGGAGTCCCTCTCAGTGTTTTGAAGGTAAGTTCAAGTAATTTTGATGTTCTAGTGTGTTCTGTCTTCATAAGAGCAGAGTATGATAAAAAAAGAGTGTAGTCATGGAGCATGTTTTAGAAGTTCAAGGTAAGAAGTGGTATGAAAAGTGTTAGGGGGAGTTTGTATCATCTCTCAAAGATGTTCCTTTCCTATTGTTGGTCTTGAAATCCTTTTCAGTTCCTTAGGATTTGAAGATAGGCCCTTTGTCATTAATGTCAAAGGGGGATAAAGATTAGAATGAAGTTTGATGAGGATGTTCAAATATTAAGAAGACATTATGTGGGTTTTTTATCATTAATGGCAAAGGGGGAGATTGTTAAGCATGGTCATTAATGTCTTATATTTCTATTAATGTCAAAGAGAGTATATGGTACTAATACATTATTGATAAAGTGATTAGATAGATAGCTTTGAGAGATATGGCACTTATGTAGGTCAATAAATACAAATAAGAGGTTGTGAGGCATCTATAGATATCTTGACAAAGCTCAAGTTTTTTTTGTGAGCATTTGGAAAGAAGAACATGCATATTCTAGCTTAAGAGAAGTAAGACCATCACTACACATCATGTAGTTATGTATGAAATAGTAAGTTTGTGTGTTTAATTTAGGTAAAAATAAAGTCAATAATGGTCAAAATTTTATGTGGAGATGTTTTCTATAGTGCCAAGAAGCTACCTTGAAAATTTGGAGTCTTGAAGTGATTTCTAGCTCAAGTGATAAAGCTTCAAATTTGCTATAGTAGATTGTGATGGGCTAGAGACCATCAAGTTTAATCATGTTGAAGTATGAGGTCATTGTTCTAAAAGATCCAATGGTGAGTGCTTAATTTCACATATTGAGATCAATGGTGCATATGAAGTTAACATGTCAAAGGTTACACGTGTTGATAATAAGTATCATAAGCTTGCTAATATGATAGAAGATTAAAAGTGAGTGGAGGTTCATACTTATGAAGATCAATGGTATAGGATAAGTTAAAGAGTAAAAAAATCACATTGGACTACCAATTGTCACAAGCACATGGACTGACAACAAAGTGTTTGTAAGGCACACAAGGGTCCAAGTGTCGTAATCATAGGAGTTTTGATCAAGATATAATGGTAAGCCTTGTAAGATAAGGACTTAGTTGATCTAAGGAGATCAATGATGCATATTTATTTAATATTTTAGGGTTACATGAGATGAGATCAACATGTTTAAAGTTTATCAGTTACTCAGTGACCATTGGAATTCAAAGATTCAAATTTGTGAGGGAAGACCAATCTGTAGTTTTTGTGTTATAACTTTTGATATATGCAGAATTTGACCATGGTGTAAAAAAGAAAAGTTGTAGAGGACTTCAAGGCACATAATATATATTTATTTTAAGGTTTTAATGTTTTTATATTCAAATTTATTGAGATTCAAATTTTACTATGTATGTGTTCATGCTCTGCAAGTAATGAGAGAAGGGTAATTGAGTTGTTCTTGATGGTATTTTGATATTTTAAGATGAAATAATTATTAGAATTTATTGTAGACTTCATGAGGACAATCTATGTGGATTATGGATATTTTACCAATACATATTATATGATCAAAGGTTTAAATTTGATTTTGTGTTCATTCTTGGTAATTTATGTATAGAATGATTGTTGGGGGATCAAACCAACAATAGATTACACTTGTGAAAGCAATAAACGCAGAAATAAATCAGATAGATAAGTAACTGAAATGATAAATAGCACAGAACAAGATATACAAGAAAACACCTTGAAAACTTGTATTGAAACTCTTTACAATAGGAATACAATGAAGAAACTTCGTTCTTCCACACCTCTCTCAGATGCACACAAGATCTCTCACTAGATCTCTATTCCTCAAGAGCTCTCTCTCAAGTACACTCAAATCCAACAACCTAGATTGATGCAACTCTGTAACTGTCCTTCAAACATTCACAATGTTCTACTATTACAGTTCTACACTCTCATTCTACAATACTAAGCTAAGAAGATCTTCCTACATATAGAAATAGGAAACTTGAGCATGCTCTTACAACAAACAGTTAAGCCTCTTAAACAAGGGCTCTAAAAATAATATTGCTAATAATAGAGACGCGAGCTTGAGACTACAACTCAAACTCATCATGCAAACACTCGCTTCTGTCCTCGAAAATTGCTTTCTGGACACACAGATAACCGACGTCGGTTCCTGCCTGTTCGCCTGTGACCGTCATCAGCCGACCTTTCTACCGACATCGGCGCCTCTGCAACTGCTACTAACCAACGTCGGTCGCTCCTAACCGACGCTGGCATCTGTGTAGACCCGAACCTATTTTAGTATGCTCCTTGGTGAATCTTTTAGCTCCACACCCTAACAATCTCCCACTTGGAGATAAACCAGCTGCACCAACCTATACAGCAACATCTTCTAGCTCCTCCATCTTCAACTCAATCATGAAGACCAATAGAAGTTGAATGAAGATTAAACTTCTCCTTCATAATCGGCTTTGTTAGCATATCAGTAGGATTCTTGTCTGTATGAATTTTCTCCAGCTTCAACTCACCATCTTCCAATACCTGCCATATGAAGTGGTACCTTAGCTGTATGTGCTTGGTTCTTGAGTGAAAGGCCGAGTTCTTGGCCAAATGGATTGCACTCTGACTGTCACTATACAATCTGCAACTCCCATGCTCCCTTCCAAGCTCTTCCATGAACCGTGTCATCCATATCATCTCCTTGCTAGCTTCTGTAGCTGCAATATACTCTACTTCTGTAGTTGACAAGGCTACAACCTTCTGCAACTTAGATATCCAACTAACTTCCATTCCACCTACAGTAAAAACATAACCTGTGGTGCTCCTCCTGCCATCCAAATCCCCTGCCATATCTGAATCTACATAGCCATGTAGAGAAGTATCTGAACCTCCATAGCACAAATGCTTGCTGCTGGTTCCTCTCAGATATCTAAGGATCCATTAAACCGCTTTCCAATGTTCCTTACCTAGATTGGCCATATACTTGCTTACTACTCCCACTGCTTGGGCAATATCTGGTCTAGTACACACCATTGCATACATCAAACTCCCTACTGCGGAAGAATATGGAACCTTACTCATGTACTCTACCTCTTCATGTGAATTGGGACATTGTTCTTTACTTAACTTAAAATGTCCAGCCATAGGTGTACTTACCGGTTTTGCATCTTGCATATTAAACCTCTCCAACACCTTATTCACATAATCTTCTTGAGACAATATCAACCTGTGATTTTTCCTGTCTCTCCTAATGCTCATGCCAAGGATTTTCTTAGCTGCTCCCAAATCCTTCATAACAAACATTTGAGCTAACTTCTCCTTAAGCTCTGAGATATCCTGCATGTGAGACCCTGCAACCAGCATGTCATCTACATACAATAATAGAATAATATATCTACCGTTATCAAATCTCTTGAAATACACACAATGGTCCGATTGACACCTACTGTAGCCATGCTCAGTGATAAACCTGTCAAATTTCAAGTACCATTGCCTTGGAGCTTGCTTGAGGCCATACAAGCTTTTCTTTAACCTGCACACAAACTTCTCCTTACCCTTGACCTCAAATCCTTCTGGCTGTTCCATATAAATTTCCTCATCCAAATCTCCATGAAGAAACGCTGTCTTAACATCTAGCTGCTCGAGATGCAAATCCTCAAAAGCAACCAAAGACAATACAACCCTTATAGAAGTCATCTTAACAACAGGAGAAAAAATTTCACCAAAGTCAATACCTGGCTTTTGTGCAAATCCTTTTACCACTAATCTGGCCTTATATCGCATCTGTCCATCCTCACTTTCCTTCAACTTGTAGGTCCATCTATTCTTCAGTGTTCTCTTACCAGCTGGCAATTCAACCAAATCCCATGTTTGGTTCTCTCTTAAGGACTCCATCTCCTCAACCATGCCACGCTCCCACTTACTCCTGGACTCCACCTGTAATGCTTCTTCAAAACTCTCTAGTTCTCCACCATCGGTTAGCAATAAATAATATAAGGAAGGAGAATATCTAATTGGAGGCTTACTTACCCTTTCAGACCTCCTGATGGGTGTCTTGGACTCGTTCTCAACACGCTGTCCACCCAAATTTTCTGACAGTGACCGACCTCAGCCACCTGTAGACCTGTTACTGACCGACGCCGGTTCTTCCTGGCCGATGTCGGTGCCTGGTCTACCGACGTCGGTCTCTGTATGACCGACATCGGTTTCTATACTGCCGACGCCGGTTCCTACCCTGCCGACGTCGGTCTCTGTGTTTTCCTGCAAGTGATTATTTCTTTTTCTCGTGAGCTCATTTTGGACCATAACTTCGTCCAATTCACTATTGCTCTGCCCAGATTGATCTAGCTTCCTTATCTGATCACTGTACATCACTCTTTCATTGAAAACAACATCACGACTCCTGATTACCTTGTTAGTTCCTAGATTCCAAAATCTGAAACCAAAATCATCTGAGCCATAGCCTATAAACGTGCACCTCATAGACTTAGGATCAAGCTTCTTTCTATTTTCCTTATCTATATGCACAAAGGCTTCACTACCAAAAACTTTGAGATATGAGAGATCTACCTTTTTACCTGTCCATGCCTCTTCTGGAATTCCACCATCCAGAGCTGTAGAGGGTCCTCTGTTAATCAGGTACACTGCGATGTCAACTGCTTCTGCCCAAAACTCTAAGGGCAACCCTGCATGCAATCTCATACATCTTGCACGTTCCATGATAGTTCTGTTCATCCTTTCAGCAATACCATTCTGCTGAGGTGTCCTTGGAACCATCCTTTACCTACGGATTCCGTGTGTATAACAATACAATTTGAACTTAAGACTGCAGAACTCACCGCCATTATCAGATCTCAGGCACTTTAATTTTTTGCCTGTTTCATTCTCAACCATAGCCTTCCAAAACTTAAAAGTCTCAAAAACATCAGATTTCTTTTTAATACAGTAGATCCATACCTTTCTTGTGGCGTCATCTATGAATGTAACATAGTACCGTGATCCGCCAATAGAGGCTACCTGAGCTGGTCCCCACACGTCTGTGTGAACAAGCTGCAACTTCTGCCTTTTCTTAGTAGACCCAGTCTTGAGAAAACTAACCCTTTTTTGTTTTCCAAATACACAATGCTCACAAAATTCTAGATCCATACTTTTCAAATCTGAAAGCATACCTTTAGACTTAAGTATTGACATCCCCTTCTCACTCATGTGGCCAAGCCTTGAGTGCCACAATTTACAATCCACACCTGAAGTAGATAAAACTGAAGGAGATTTGTTAGTAACACAATTACACAAATAGAGAGTACCTTCTCTCTTACCTCTGGCCATAACTAGTGCACCCTTGGTCACCTTCCAAGAATCTGCTGTGAGAGTTACTGTACAACCCTCAACACCTAGCTTACCTACAGAAATCAAATTTCTCTTCAAACTAGGAACATGCATCACATCTCTCAACACCCATGTGTTGCCATTCTACATCTTTAGCTACACTTTACCTTTGCCAGTAATCTTACAAGGCTCATCATCCCCTAAGTACACTATTCCAAAATCTCCATGGATATAGTCACTGAAATACTCTCTATTAGGGGTAGCATGGAAAGATGCACCAGAATCTAATACCCAAGATTCTATGTTATTATGCAAAGAGAAAATTAAAGCATCCTGTGCAATACCTGCAACCTTGGCTTCTTCCTTTTCTTCGTGCTGGTTGTCCTCCTTAGACTTTGACCAACAATCTCTGCTTATGTGCCCCATCTTTCCACAATTCCAGCATTGTGGCTTCCTGCCATTCCTGGATTTGGATCTTCCTCTCACCTTAGACTTAGATCTTGATCTCCTCTTGCTCTTTTCTTTTTGCCTTCCCCTGCTCTCAAAATTTAAAGCGTTCCCAGATGTCTCTTCTGTGTTTTTCCTGCGTATTTCCTCATTCAAGATAACACTAACAACATCCTCTACTTTCAAAATATTTGATGCAGATGCAGTATTAGAAACTGCCATTACTAAGCCATGCCAGCTTTCAGGCAAAGAACATAATATCAAAAGAGCTTTTATTTCATCTTCAAATACAATATTGACAGAACTTAACTGATTAACAATTCCATTGAAATCATTTAGATGAGTAGAAACAGATCCACCTTCATTCATATGCAAATTAAATAACTGCTTCATAAGATATACCTTATTTGAAGCTGAGGGTTTTTCATACATATTTGCTAACGTAGTCATCAACTCTACCGTTGTTTTTGCCTGTGACAAATTAGATATCACAGTGGAGGCCAGACTCAGTCTTATAGACCCAAGAGCCTTTCTGTCAAGAACTTCCCATTCTTCATCCTCCATGTCCTTGGGCTTCTTTGCTATCCCACCTAACGGTAAGTAGAGATCTTTCTGATACAGATAGTCCTCTATCTGCATTCTCCAATGTTGGTAGTTCTTGCCATTAAACTTTTCCATTCTCAACTTACTTTCTTCTGCCATTGCTTCTCCCACTCAAACAGAAATTCCTGCACAAACCCCTGTGAGCAACCTGTAATCTGTAACCTGTAACCTGTAACCAAGGCTCTGATACCACTTGTTGGGGGATCAAACCAACAATAGATTACACTTGTGAAAGCAATAAACGTGGAAATAAATCAGATAGATAAGTAACTGAAATGATAAATAGCACAGAACAAGATATACAAGAAAACACCCTGAAAACTTGTATTGAAACTCTTTACAATAGGAATACAATGAAGAAACTTCGTTCTTCCACACCTCTCTCAGATGCACACAAGATCTCTCACTAGATCTCTATTCCTCAAGAGCTCTCTCTCAAGTACACTCAAATCCAACAACCTGGATTGATGCAACTCTGTACTGTCCTTCAAACATTCACAATGTTCTACTATTACAGTTCTACACTCTCATTCTACAATACTAAGCTAAGAAGATCTTCCTACATATAGAAATAGGAAACTTGAGCATGCTCTTACAACAAACAGTTAAGCCTCTTGAACAAGGGCTCTAAAAATAATATTGCTAATAATAGAGACGCGAGCTTGAGACTACAACTCAAACTCATCATGCAAACACTCGCTTCTGTCCTCGGAAATCGCTTTCTGGACACACAGATAATCGACGTCGGTTCCTGCCTGTTCGCCTGTGACCGTCATTGGCCGACCTTTCTGCCAACGTCGGCACCTCTGCAATTGCTACTAACCGACATCGGTCACTCTTGACCGACGCCGGCGTCTGTGTAGACCTGAACCTGTTTTAGTATGCTCCTTGGTGAAGCTTTTAGCTCCACACCCTAACAATGATGTTTGGGCTAATTGTGGTGTAGCAGAAGGGTGTTGTGATGGATGTTTTCACTTAAGGTAGACCTATAGATTATGTGGCATGGGTTTATGTATTTTTAAATTTTTATTGTGTTTGAAGTTTTCTTGGATAAGTGTCAAAGATGTGAATGGGTCTCCATAAGACCTAAAATGACACTTAGGCCTATTTGAAAGAGGGTACTACTTAAAGGTCACCTATGTAGATGCATTAAGAGTGAAGGCATATGTTGTGGCCAAAAATTAAGGTTTTATACATGATATTCATGAAGACTCTATAAAATTTGAAACCAAATATGATGGTTTTAATATGTGTGGAATATGTGTTGAGAGACTAGTAGAGGCATGTGTGAGTGGAACATGTGTTGAGAGTGCAGAAGATAAAGAAAAGAGGTGGGTAAAAGTGATGACTCTGTGTATGACCTTTTTGACATGTCTCTATCATGATTATAAAGTTGTTGTAGGTTTATGGCTAAGGATGAGTGAAGAAGCTTAGGTTGATACAAAAGGGTGCTTTGGATACATTTCTTATGTGAGAAAGGTTGAGAAAGTGTGAAGG
This sequence comes from Torreya grandis, assembly GCA_037957365.1. Lineage (NCBI taxonomy): Eukaryota > Viridiplantae > Streptophyta > Pinopsida > Cupressales > Taxaceae > Torreya > Torreya grandis. The sequence goes on from JARHVA010010817.1 coordinate 58,168, forward strand.
GTGAAAGAGAGGTGTTATACATTGTGTCTCCATCAGATTGAAGTGCAATAAAATTTATGGAGTTGTTAATTTCATAGGTGTTGTGTGGGTGCTCAACATCTAGGGCAAGTGGGTGTTTGTTCATACTTAGGGGTGGGTGATCCTTGTGAAGTGGGTGTTTTATTAAAAGGATCTCTTATTTGTGATCATCTTATAGGACAATTAGTCCATGTGTTTTTAGGCTTGAGAGTGGGTTTTATTCCCCATGAGGGTAACCCATAGGAATCATGCATTATTTATTTGATCTCGTGTATGATTTGAATGTATGAGCTCTCTTGTTTATGTTGCTTGATTAAGTTGATATATATTGTTTGATTAAGAGTTTGAAAGGATATAAATTGAAGATTGAAATATCTGGAATCATTTATTCACCCCCCCTCTTAGTGATTATACCTCTAATATATAACTCCTGATCTCATTTCATAATTCCTTTTTTAATATTATAGAGATGGTATCAAGACACCAACTTTCATTTTGTCAACCATTTTTTCTACCTAAGCCTTATTCAAATGATAGTTACCATCATGTATGCATTATTCACCCATGGATTATATTAGATCCCATGGTCTATGTTGATACTACTCACAGAGGTAAGGTTTTTCAACCTAATCCCCTAAAAGTTAATATCAAAAGGTGCCTCCTAAGCCTAAGATTATGATAAAACCTAAAATATATGAGCTTTTTAACCAATTGATAAACACACATGCTAAAATTTCAATCCTTGACCTCCTAAAGAAATCTATTATTTGATAGGATATCATATATGAGGCCTTATGTGAAACCCATGTTTTGAGTGATACTGAATCTACTTATTTTGTGAACATCATGAAATATTTAAATAAAAATACAAATATAATTACCTTTTATCCAATAGATTTACCATCCAAACATATCATTGATCAATATTTGTCTTTGTTCATACAAGTGAACACGCAAAATAAGGGCATCAAAAGGGTGTTGTTGATAATGGATCAGGCCTAAATATGTGTATCATTAAATTCATAACCACCATGAGTATTAGCACAATCTTATTTAAAGAATGGTTATGCATATAAAAGGGTTTGATAATTCACATAGCCCTCTAGTGAGTCAAATCATATTGGATATGACATTGGGATCAAAAATGGTTTCAATTACATTTTAGGTAATGTCTCGATCAATACATTATAATTTACTTTTGGGTAGACCTTGGATACATTTAATGGAAGTCATCCCATCTACACTTCATTGATGTGTAAAATTCAAACATTATAAGAAATTATTAACCATGTCAACTGATGATGACCCTTTCAAAATGATACATTCTAAAACTAAAGGCATTCCTAAAATGGTACCACCTAAACAATGCATTCCCTTTGAACATATACACACATACAAAATAGGTTATTCAATTATAATGGATCCTTCATATCCATATGTAAATAAGGCACTCAATACTGAGGTACACATATGTGCACATAATTTTCAAGAACCTTTACTAAAGGAGCCAATAAAACCACAAGACCCCCCCAACATTTGAGCTACCTTTATTGGTAAATATTGAGAAGAAATATGGCCATGTTTCATATTAGTATGACAGTAATGATGATACCACTCATGATATGATTGAATGAGAAAATGAAAAAACTAAAATTTAATCCACTTGATCATGTTTTGAATAACATATTCGAACTTATAGGTCCTGATACATATAAGTTAAATTCACTTTTTAAAGATACAATGTTGAATCTAGATAAGGGAAAAATAAAAATAGTAGATAAGCATGTAAATGATTATTAATCAATACATACTTCTTGGTTAAAACCATTGAATTAACATTACAAGGGTGAAATACAAGTATATCATGTGAACAATGTGCAGTCTTCACAATAGAATTTATAGATCACCATATAATAGGATAATATAGATACCATTTTATCTATGTTACTTAGACAGAATTATTTATTTACCTTATACCAAACATAGATCAGACATTATACTTTTAATTATAGAGGAGTACCATATTTTTTGTATCATCAGATCATTAGCCATAACACCAATCAATGTGAGGCATTGAGGAACCTAATTCATAAATGTAATAAAAAAGGATGCATAAAAATTATGTATAAAATGCACTAAAGGAAAAAGTCTTCCTATATTTTGGAATTGAACTATGTGCACCTAAAAATTGCATAGTGCCACATTTTTGATATAAATTTGATGATGGTGTCATGACCTCTTATTTTGTGCTTCATAGGGAACTCTCTAGGTTTAATCCCCTCTATGATTCCACATTCCTCTTTAAACCCATTATGATCCCTATGATCATGACCTTCCTAGTCATTTATTTATTATTTTAAAAACTAACCATGAGCATCAAAACTGTTGCCTAAGGTGATAGAGCTGCCCCAACTAATTGTAAAGTTGCCCCTTAGTTTCCACAACCACATCAACATTTATGCAAAATAAGAGGTAGTTTCACCATAAAAAGGTAATTATCCATTAAATTAGGGTCAATTTAGTTATATTATATGGCATTTTTGACAAAGTAGCAATTTTGTAACCGCCCTTGCATGAAGTATTAATTTCATCATAGTGGAAATGCCTTCCAAAATTAACTCCTGTAACTCCTATTTTCATGCATTTTTACAATTAGCTTCAATTTTTTTCCTAACACTTGTATTCACTTCCAATCATTCCTACCTCACTCACTCTTCTAATTTTAGCCTTCTTCAATTCATCTCAATTTGAACTCATTATCACACTTAGTTAAACTCTCCCATGCAAACTCCTTTCTCTTCCTATAAGAAGGCTAATTTTAACCTAATTTCACATCAAAAAATTACCATTATATATTATTATCAAGAATATTTTGTATTCATATCCTTGATATAATTTCTAGAAGATTCAGCCCCAGGTATTTTTGAGTTGACTACATAGTTGCAAATGAAGAAGTGTCATTGGTGAGAGCAACACAGAACTTACAACCCAAGACATTAACCAACCTCACTTCACTTGATCCTATTTTTTTGAATTATTTCTTCTCCCATTTTATATATTGTTCCAAAAAATTTTCATCCTTCAACTAGATATTTTTTCTAAATTTATATAAGAATATACAAAGCTAGCATGTTGAGGATTATTTTATCAACACACTACTTGCACTTAAGCTAATTTATTCCAAAATCAGGTTGGAGTTCTTTTGATTTTATTAATTTTTTATTTGTTATATTATGTTTAATATAGATTTTTATTGTGATTAAATTATTTTTCTAATTAAAAGAGAAAAGAAGCAAATTTGATAGTGAAATAGATCTACCTCTTTCAATTGTCTTCGCTACCAAAAACATAATTAGTTTTGATTTATGCTTGCATTCAATAGATTAGTTTTCATACAAGTTAACATCTCTTATAAACCAATCCAAATATATATATTAGTAAAACCTCAATTCATGTCTAGCCAAGACAACTTTTTTTCATTAAAGATCTAGACAAACTTCTTGTACTTAAAACAATAACTTGAGTAAACATAAAAACATAGGAAACTATAGGTGAATGTATCAAGGTTGTGGATTGATGATTTTGTTTATTTTAAAGGGTAAAAATCATTTCATTTCTCTCTTTAAAAAATCTTAACTTATATCTTTTTTTTTCATCCTATGAATTCATTAGAGAAAAATATTATTTGTAGTGAGTTAGAAAGGTTGAGAAGCTAAACATAGTTTATTTACAAGGAAGGTTAATATAAAGAGTTTCAATGTTTTTATTTTATATTAGATCCCTTATAATATTAATTGTGCACAATAGATTTAATTCATGCATATAGTTTGTGTCACATAAACCAATAAAAAATAAAAAAACATTGCATCTAGATTACATGCAAATAAATCTAGGGAAAATTAACATCTTGCATGATAGAATAAGCTTCTTCTTCTTCTTCTTCTTCTTCTTCTTCTTCTTCTTCTTCTTCTTCTTCTTCTTCTTCTTCTTTCTCTCTCTCTCTCTCTCTCTCACACACACACACACACACACACACATTGTATGCATTACAAATATTGAAAAGGATAAGAAAAAGAGTTTTCATTTTATTTGCTTTTAGTTTTGTTATTCTTTACTTTAAACACTTTATTTTTAGCAATTATTCATTACTTAAAAACGTATAAAATCCCAAAAATAATCCACAACATGAGCCTTACCATTCGTGTAAGAAAATACATCACATCATAAGCCTTTCATGTACATGAAAGTAAACATAACATGCATAAGCCTTGTCATTCATGCAAGAAACCACGTCACATCAAAAGACCTTCACATCTATGCAATCAAAAATATCCTAAATAAGCTTTGAAATTCATGCAAACATTATATATTAAATCCTTGCTTCAACATTCCAGTAAGCATATCTCACAAGCCATTGATTAAACAAGTTCATACACTTTTCCTTTGATTCTACCTAGTATATTTTGGATGAACCTTCCTAAGACCCCAAATCTTCTACAACACAACCTACTCCCTAGATTTAGAGTACCTCATTCTAACATTATAACATAATCTGACATTAGTATTAATTTGAGACATGAGGTATGTCTATCCACTCCAATTACACACCTCATCATAGATATCTTAGTTGCTTTAGAAGAATAAGAGTGCATACCTAATCCACTTATTATTGTTCTCCCATATAAAAATAGATGCCAATACATTGTTATCCAATCTTATTCACTGATCCATCCCATTCTTCTTCTTCTTTGGTATAGCCTCATCTTATATCATTCACATCTAGTGGATGACATTGGCCAGGAAAAGTTAACTTGATAGAGTAGATCTTCTCCTATGAGTTATTCAACACAATATCCCTCATTTACTTAAGACTTGCATTAACCAATAACTCCACCTTATTTTATTATTAGAGACTAAAAATCCTTGGATCTCTATCTTCACACAACATGATGCTCTCAATGAGCATCAGGAAGTTGATGAGGTATTTTGGTTCCATCAAGAGAACCCATTACTTCTACCTATCACAAATCCCATTCCAATCAACAACCAACCAAAAATGTAGCCTTTCCATCACATCAGTTACCTCGACCAGACCTGAAGGAGTCAATTATAAAGATTAGCATATGATAGTTTGTGTGAATATGTAATTAAATTACTTAGATTATTTGCAACAATATAATTATATATCATAAAATTAAGAGCAAAATAAATAGATCCAGATCAATAATTGGTAAAAGAATAGAATATTTAAATATTGTGAATGAGCCACTTCAAAAGGGAAACCTTCACAATAATAAAATGAGAATAGAATTCATAATATCATCCTAAAAGACTAATCACTACCTCCTATATATACTTTACTTAGCCATGGTTATTACATAGGATGACCATACTAAGAACATTGAGAAATGCAAAAAGATAATATGAAGCTATGTAAGCCACAAGTCAGACACACTATAGGTTAAGGACATATCATGCTCCTCCCATTTAAAACAATTTTTTCTTCAATGTTAAATCAAACCAAGATGTTTTTTTAAGAACACTTCATCTTCCCATGTTGCATCTTTAAAATGTAGGTTCTTTTATTTGATCAAATACTACTTAATGGCTCTAATCCATAGTTGTTTAGTGCACATGTGAAGGATATCTTCGAGCTCTAAAATAACTCAACCTTATTCATCCAATTCAAGTAACTCAGTTTAAATGGAAAATCTATATCTAATTACTTTATTCAAGTGAGATACATAGAATACTGGATGTATGTGAGTGGATGGGGATAATTCCAGATTATAAGCCACACTACCAATTTTATACAAGATTTGGTAAGGGACATAATATGTAGGTGACAGTTTGTTATCATTTTTTTTGTTTATTTAAAGACATATAATTATATGGATATAAATTCAAAAATATTTGATCACCTATGTCAAAATGCCACTCACTATGGTGTTGATCTTCTTACTTATTTATTTGATTTTATGTCATTGCTAAATTCTCTCACAAACTAACTAGCACCTCCTATTAATGGTGAATCTTTTCTTTAACAAATTGAACCTTAGGATGCATTTTTAAATTTGAAGTGATGGATGGCGGTTGATACCCATACAATTCCACAAAGGGATATATCTTAGAATAAATGTGAAAAGAAGTGTCATACCACCATTCAGCAAGTGGCAACCAATAAACCCATTTATTTTATTTGTCAAAAATAAAACAATGATGTTAAGCACGAAATATACTGAGAGGCGGGGGGGTGAATTAGTATATTATATATCTTATAAATATTTCCTTTAACCAAATTCTACTTAATCAATCATTCAAGATATGCAATAAAATCAAACAATAAACATCACACAAGACAGAGAGGACACCAGATATAACGTGGAAACCTAATGTGGGAAAAACCATAGAGAATAAATCTCAAATGTATTCATGAGAACAACCCCACAAGAGCACCATACCCCTTTGCCAAGTACAAACCTCAGCTGTAATTCATGAGCACCAACCCACAAGAGCTTTAAACCCCTTTGCCGAGCACTAACCTAGCACCTATTCATGAGCACCAACCCAAAGGAGCACCAACCCATTTGCCGAGCACCAACCCAACAACAATTCATGAGCACCAACCCATAGGATCACTAACCCCTTTGCTAAGCACCAACTCAACAACAATTCGTGAGCACCAACCCACAAGAGTACCAACCCCTTTGTGTATACAACACACCTATCTCTCAATGTTGTTATCTCAACAAATGATAGATCAATACAACATCTTCTTCCTGTCTCTCACTTTGCCTCTTCTAAGCTAGATATAACAAATACAAATCATCTCTCACAATTGATCTTCTAAGCTAGATATTACAATATCAAATCAACCTCTCACACTCCACATTACAGATGGTTACTCAAGCCTTTATTTATAGCTTTCCAAATGACCTTTGGCCTTCCCCCTTTATGACCTTTCAATCCTCATGGAAAATGGCACCAATCTTGGATGACCCTTCATATCCAAGCATTTGAAAAGTCATGTGGTGACCCTTCATGACCAAAAACATCTTTCCCACTTTTGTCCTTATCTTTGGTGACTTTTCATATTCCTTTAAGTGTCCCCTCATGAGAAAATCGCCCTTTACTCTTTTGTCTTCACTTGGTGACTCTTGGTATTCCCCAAGATGACTCTTCATGGGAAAATGTGTCCCATCCTTCTTTTGTTTTTATCTTGTGACTCTTCGACTTCTCCATGGGCCCTTATTTTGTCTCATATGTAACCAAAAATATATTCATTAATTTAAATAAATATTAACTCATTTTAGCCAAGATAAACAACATTAAATGAAATGGGGCCTTTATCACCAATAATACTAAACCTTTGACATCAATGACAATATTTCTAAAAATCTCCCTCTTTGTCATTGATGGCAACCTCAATCTTGAAACTGCCACATCCTGTCACCTACACATACCATCATCTAAAAACATACAGTAACTCCCCCTTACTGTAGCAACTTTTACCTATTCCCTGTACCTATTTTTTGCACATGTACCTGAACCTATTATTCTCCCCCTTTGACATCAATGGCAAAGGGCCTACCTAGAGCTAACACTTAACTCCCCCTCACTTGATGCTGAAAATCAATGGTAGGAAGTAAAATAAATTACTCTCAACTCCTCTCACCGATCTTTGAGAAGATATTTGATAATGCATATAAACCTGTCCTTTGAGAATCTGCGATCAACTCATTTGAATATTTCCTTCTAATCTCAAAACCTTCCACATGAAACTTTAAGGTGTATTCTTGATCACATATTTGCCTTACACTCAATAGATTATGCTTATGAAACATTCTTAGTCTTGGTTCTACCATTATCAAAAATAAAGTACCTTTTCTGGCTATCCTGGTAGTGGTTTTATCTCTAAATCTCATTGTACCACCATTGATCTACTTTACTCTTATATCCTATCATATGCCTTGAACATCTGCTATCAACGAACCATGTATGAACTTTATCTCTTACATGCAAAGATGTTTGCACCAACATAGAATCTCCAGGTTGTTTCTTCTACCATGAACATGTCTAAACCTTCTCCCTGATGAATGGAGCTTTGAAACTCTGATCCTTCTTGATTGAATCTATAGGAGTATCCTTTTCTTTCTCTCTGAAACTGTTAGCTCTTTTTCAAAATTCTAATTTCTTATGACCATAATCATTTGAAACACTTTAAAACACTACATATGCAAGAATAATTCTAATAGCCTCAAACCATAATACTGATCAAAACTTTTCTTCAAAAATATATTCCCTCAAAGATATACAAATTAATATGTCAACTCACCTTCTTGTCATGCAAAATATCCAAGACCCAATAGCACCCACCATGCTTCAATTTTCTTAAAAGTGTCTCCTTAAAGCCTAGAAGAGACACCCCCACACAGAAGGGTTCTAGAAATAAATCTTAGGAGATTCCCACATCTCCTCTATTTCTTCCTTGATCTTCTTGTGTTTTTCTTTTAGAATCCATTTAAGCATATCTAATCTTTTTGCCCTACTAACCTTATCATTTATGATATTTTTCATCTTCTCAACTTTTGCAACTTTCTTATCTTGACAAAGCTAATGCTCAAATGTAACAAGAGATTCTTTACAATCCTTATCTGATTCTTTATCTACTATAGTAAGTAATTGATTTTCATTCTTAAACTCAACCTGATCAACCTTTGTTATTTTACGTCTCCAAACCTTAATTTGACTCTTATTATATGTTTTAGGGGATTTGTAACCTTTGACATACTTTGAATATCTCTTTACTTTATTTTGGCATAATCTAGCAATATGGCCAACCTCATGACAACAAAAGCAAACAATATTTCTCATACCTTTTTCTTGAATGTGACTGAGATCTCCCTTTGACTCATTGCTTCTCCTCATACAATTTCTTGCCCTATGACCAACATGATGACAAACAAAACAATGGCTATGAAAAGAATTTGAAAACTTGAAAGCATTGGGCTGCCTGATCGACTTGTTTGATTTGCCTTCAAAACTTGCATCCTTCTTTCCTTGGACTGATATTTCATGATCTTTCTCAACCTTGATTATAAAATTCTCATGCTTATCCTTTAAAGAATCTAACTCAACCTTCAACTTATTACACTCTTCTTCTTTTGATGTTAAAATTGAAGTTATAACCTCTAACTGATTTTTAAGATCCTGAATAAATATCTTATTTTCTTTTACTTCTATAGCCAACTTAGAATCCAAGATACACAACTTTTCCTTAAGAGCTTCAACCATAGATTTTAATTCTTAATTCTCCTTCTTTAGCTGCTTGGCCATCTGTGCTTTTCCTTTGATCTACCTTCAAGCTGTTAAACCCTTTCTGAAGGAACCTGCTCTGATACCAATTGTTAAGCACAAAATATACTGAGAGGGGGGGTGAATTAGTATATTATATATCTCATAAATCTTTCCTTTAACCAAATTCCACTTAATCAATCATTCAATATATGCAATAAACTCAAACAATAAACATCACACAAGATAGAGAGAGACACAAAATAGAATGTGGAAACCCAATGTGGGAAAAACCATGGAGAATCAATCTCAAAGATATTCGTGAGAACAACCCCACAAGAGCACCATACACATTTGCAAGTACAAACCTCAGTTGTAATTCATGAGCACCAACCCATAGGAGCTTCAAACCCCTTTGTTGAGCACCAACCCAGCACCTATTCGTGAGCACCAACCCACAGAAGCACCAACCCCTTTGTCAAGCACCAACCCAGCAACAATTCATGAGCACCAACCCATAGGAGCACCAACCCCTTTGCCAAGCACCAACCCCTTTGTGTATACCACACACCTATCTCTCAATGTTGTTATCTCAACAAATGATAGATCAATACAACATCTTCTTCCTCTCTCTCACTTTTGCTCTTCTAAGCTAGATATAACAAATACAAATCATCTCTCACAATTGCTCTTCTAAGCTAGATATTACAATATCAAATCAACCTCTCACACTCCACATTACAGATGGCTACTCAAGCCTTTATTTATAGCTTTCCAAATGACCTTTGGCCTTCCCCCTTTGTGACCTTTCAATCCTCATGGAAAATGGCGCCAATCTTGGATGACCCTTCATATCCAAGCATTTGAAAAGTCATGTGGTGACCCTTCATGACCAAAAATGTCTTTCCCACTTTTGTCCTTATATTTGGTGACTTTTCATATTCCTTTAAGTGTCCCTTCATGAGAAATTTGCCCTTTACTCTTTTGTCTTCACTTGGTGACTCTTGGTATTCCCCAAGATGACTCTTCATGGGAAAATGCGTTCCATCCTTCTTTTGTCTTTATCCCGTGACTCTTCAGCTTCTCCATGGGCCCTTATTTTGTCTCATATGCAACCAAAAATATATTCATTAATTAAAATAAATATTAACTCATTTTAGCCTAGATAAACAACATTAAATGCAATGGGGCCTTTATCACCAATAATACTAAACCTTTGACATCAATGACAATATTTCCAACAAATGAAGATACCCTTTGAGATAATTGTTGACTACCTATATTTATCCATCAAATTGGGGATGATATGATGAGTTATTATACAATTGGGTGACTATACATGAAAATGATTCAATCCAAAATTTACTAGTAAATATGAGATCTCAGTTACTTACAATGATCTTTGGAGTACCATGTAATTTCTAAATTGTATTGAGAAAATTAAAAGCAATTATAATTGAAACAATGGCTATGATAAGGAAAAAATGAGCATACTTAGTAAGTCAATCCATGACTACCATGATAACATTTTTACCCTCATACTATGGTAACCCCATAATGAAGTCCATATAAGCCTCTTCCCAACACTAGCTAGGGATGGATAAAGGCTACAAAAGACCTAGGGTCCTAATGATTTCAACATTATTTTGTTGATATAACATGAATTTAGCCACATGTTTCTAGACATCCCCCTTGAGTCCTTCTCAAAATAAATTTGTATTGATTAGATCATATGTTTTCAAAAATCTAGAGTGACATCCTAGTGGAGAGGCATGATGTTCCTAAAAAATTTGATGTTTGAGGAGAGAATGTTTCTAGAGGTATAATATATATTTACACCATAATGTATTCCCTTTCCATGTAAATTTTTCATATTCACCAAAACCCTGCTAAATATTTTGAATCAAATTCTTGGCAACACTTTCAATTTCTTATTTTGAGCTTAATTCCTTTAGCCAATTTTCCTACCACATGGTCACAATGAATAACAATGCCTCAATATATTCATCCCATTAGGAGAGAGCATCTGCCACCACATTCTCTTTGTCTTTCTTATACATTATTTAAAAATCATATCCTTACATTTTAGTCACCCATTTCTATTGTTTTTCATATGACAATCATTGTTCTCAAAAAAATTTGAGGCTATCATGATCAGTCTTTACCTAAAAGTGATGACCTATCATATAAGGTCTCCATTGCTTCACTACAAGAAAAATAAACATCATAAATTTCTCATATATTAGTTTGAACCTATTTTTTCCATTTAGTAGGAAAATTTCAAATTATAGTGGTTTGCCTTCTTACATGAGTACATCCCCCATGCCATATGCTGATGCATCACACTCCACAACAATTATTTTAAAAAAATGAAGAGTAGATAAAACTAGAGTTATGCACATAGCCATTTTCAACTATTCAAACACCTTGGTAACTAAATAAATCTAATGTAATAAGTCTTTATTTATTAAATAGGTGAGTATGCTACCATAATTTTTGACAAACCTATGATAGTAACTAG